>JARYGA010020746.1:0-29039 GCA_030545235.1 Helianthus tuberosus
AGGCTTCAGGGTTACACTTTTAACCATCAGGATCCCACCCTCAGCATATAGGATCCTTTGCAAGCTCAGGAGGATACTCGGGAGCGCAGCAGATTCAAGGGTACTGGCCGTTTCAAGGATCCTCCCAGGTTCAAGGATCCTCCCAGGTTCAAGGATCCTCCTATGTTCAAGGATCCTCCCAGGTTCAAGGATCCTCCTATGTTCAGGGATCCTCCCAGGTTCAAGGATCCTCCTATGTTCAGGGATCCTCCCAGGTTCAAGGATCCTCCTATGTTCAGGGATCCTCCCAGGTTCAAGGATCCTCCTATGTCCCAGGATCCTCCCATGTTCAAGGATACTCACAGTTTAAAGGATCCTTCCAGATTCCGGGATCCTTAAGGAGTTTGCAATCAGGAAGTTCCGACGTCCATCAAGGGGATTTCATTCCAATGCGAACCATTGCTTCTACTGGTCCATCGGTCATCCCAGAGCCCCAACAATATGGATTAACATCCATTCTTCCTAATTTGAATCCAATGGGAGGTAACACTTTTAATAATTCTTATTCTACTAACCATGGCCTTATGCAGGATCCAGGTATCAATCATGCCATGGCCAGAGAATTGCAAAAGTTAAAGGATATGATATCAAGTGTCCCAGGAGTGGTCAAGCCTATCCAAGAGATTGCAGATGGGAGCCACAAGATATCTCGTTTTGCACCACCAATCTGTGATGCTGAGATACCCAAGAGGTTCCATGTACCAACCATGAAGCTGTATGATGGTTCGACGGATCCTGAAGAACACATAGCACAATACAGGGAGAGGATGGAGATCAATCCGATCCCAGAAAGGTTAAAGGAAGCATGCCTGTGCAAGGGATTCGGATCCACTCTTACTGGATCAGCTCTCAAATGGCTGCTAAGTCTTCCCCCTACTCTATTACCTCATTTGCTAATCTAGTTAACCTATTTAATAACCAATTTTCTTGTAGTAGAAAATTTGAATGATTAACTAGTGATCTATATAGGATAACCCAGGGTCATAATGAATCATTAAGGGATTACATTACCAAATTCAGTAAAGAATCCTTAGACATTCCCAACTTGGATATAGCCACGGCTGTTGAGGCCTTCAAAATGGGATTGCTTAGGGATTCATTGTTCTATGATGATCTTGTTATGACACCATGCAGGAACCTAGATGAGGTAAGAACCCAGGCACTCAGGTTCATCCGGCTAGAGGACGATAAGAGGATCCAGGAAAGATTAGCAGGATCCTCAAAACAAGAGAAGCAAGGATCCTCGTTCAAGAACAACAAGTTCAGATCCTATAACAGATCTGATAACCAGAACGTGCATGCTGTTGATCAGGAAGAGGATGATGAGGATTATCCTCCGATTTCTGAATATTGTTTTTCTGTTGATAACAATGAACTAATCATTGCGATGCAGAATCTAGGTGATAAAGCCAGATGCCCAGGAAAAATGACAGACCAGCTGCAACCAAAGATAAATCAAAGTGGTGTGCATACCATGAAGATTTTGGGCATCTCACAGAAGAATGCATTGCACTAAGAAAGGAAATTGGATACTTGTTGAGCAAGGGGCATCTAAAAGAATTGTGGGGTAGAAAAAAGTCAAGGACTCAGGATCCTGAAAGGATCCCTGAGAAAGCTCCGGCCCCTCCAGCAGATGCACAAGTAATAAACTTTATTTCTGGAGGATCAGACATTTATGGCACATCCTTCTCAACAGCTAAAAGGCATGCAAAGGAAACTAAAATGGATAGTGGAGAAAGACCCGTTCGAACATCAAGTGTCTCCGAAGGAAAAGTCATAACCTTTGATGAGGATGATCGTGTTGATATCCAGGATCCTCATCACGATGGTTTAGTTATTACTCTTTTCATTTCTAACCATTTTGTCCGCAGGATCCTTATAGACGGAGGAAGCTCAGTGAACATTATCCAGCTTGATGTTCTAAAGAAGATGGGTATCCCTGAATCAGATATCATACCAAGATCCTCCGTGCTCGTGGGATTTAGTGGCGAAACTAAGAATACCCTGGGGGACATTAAGCTCCCAATATACATCGAAGGCCTACAGTCTTATCAAACATTTTGTGTTATTGACTGTTTATGTTGTTGTAATGTTATCCTTGGCAGGCCCTGGATACACGATATGAAGGCAGTCCCATCTACTTACCATCAATGTGTGAAGCTCCCTAGTCCTTGGGGAATAGTGAAGATTGATAGTGATCAGCAGGAGGCTAAGAATTGCTATACTTCATCGATGAAACCAGCCTCGAAGTCAAGGGAGCAATAGCAATCAAAGTATCCTCCAAGGGATGTCTTGGAGGCAAGAGAGCAGGATGTGGTAGAAATCCTCATGGATCCTCATGATCCTGAATCCAAAATCTATATCGGATCAGGGATCCTCGGCAAAATGAAAGAAGACCTCGTATCATTCCTCAAAAGGAGGAAAACTACCTTTGCATGGAAGCATGAGGATATGACAGGTATATCTAAGGATATTATCACTCATAAACTTGGCATCGACAGGTCATTCAAACCAATCCATCAAAAAAGGAGGAAGTTTGCACCGGAAAGAAATGCCATTATCCAGGAAGAGGTAGAGAAATTGCTCCGGGCAGGTATGATTAGAGAGGTCAAGTATCCAAGATGGTTGGCCAATGTGGTTGTTGTTCAAAAGAAAAATGGAAAGTGGAGGGTATGTGTCGATTTCACAGATTTAAATAAGGCATGTCCCAAGGATCCTTTCCCATTACCCCACATTGACTCCATGGTGGATGCAACAGCGGGTCATGAACTGTTGACTTTTATGGATGCTTCATCTGGATTTCAACAAATTCAGATGGAACCATCTGATCAAGAGGATACGGCCTTTATGACTCCAACCGGTATATATTGTTATATTGCTATGCCGTTTGGATTAAGGAATGCAGGTGCAACATATCAAAGGCTGGTGAATATGATGTTCAAGGATCAGATTGGACAAACTATGGAGGTTTACATAGATGATATGGTGGTAAAATCCATAAAAGCTGAGGATCACCCAAGGGACTTGGAGGAAGCATTCGATATCCTTGACAAATATAACATGAAACTTAATCCTTCAAAATGTCACTTTGGTGTTAAAGCAGGCAAATTCTTAGGATACATGGTGACCAAGAGAGGCATTGAAGCTAGCCCGGAACAAATCAAAGCCTTTGTGAATATCAAATCTCCGGCCAATGCTAAGGATGTCCAAAGGCTAACAGGCAGGATTGCAGCTTTGAACAGATTTATATCCAAATCCTCAGAGAAGTGCAAAGAATTCTATGATATCCTAAGGAAGAACAAGAAATTTGAGTGGACTGAGAAGCATGAAAATGCCTTAAGAGCTCTCAAAGATTACCTATCCTCAGCCCCGGCCTTGATGAAACCAGAAAAAGGCGATGTGCTATCCTTGTATCTTGCAGTATCCTCAAAAGCAGTAAGTGCAGTCCTTGTTAAGGATCATGAAGGTACACAACATCCTGTCTATTATGTAAGTAAAAGTTTACTTGATGCCGAATCCAGGTATTCACACCTTGAAAAGCTTATTCTTGCATTAATTATGGCATCTACTAAGTTGAGACATTATTTTGAAACTCATGTTATTGTTGTTAAAACTAATTTTCCAATTAAGAATGTCCTCAGGAAACCAGAGATGTCAGGAAGGATGGCTAAGTGGGCAGTGAAGCTTAGTGCCTATGATATAAGATATGAGCCTAGGACAGCCATCAAATCCCAAGCATTAGCTGACTTTGTGGCTGATTTCAGTAGTGATTTACAAAAAGAAGCTGAGTTAGAAGTCCAGCAGCTAGAGGAGACCAATGATCCTTGGATACTCTATACTGATGGATCCTCAAATGTCAAAGGTACAGGGCTTGGAATACTACTAAAATCGCCACAGGGGGACATAATACCCCACTCTATAGCTTGTGAGTTCCAAATCACTAACAATGAGGCTGAATATGAAGCCTTAATTGCTGGTTTGCAAATTGCTAAGCATATGGGGATCAGGTATCTTGAGGTACATGTAGATTCATTGTTAATTACAAACCACTTTAATGGATCCTATGCTGTTAAAGGTGAAAAGCTAACCAAATATTTAGAGATAGTCAAAGAATTGGCACTCTCTTTTGTTTCCTTTAGTTTGACACAGGTACCAAGGGAAGAAAATACAGAAGCTGATGCATTGGCTAACTTAGGATTATCTTTGAAGATCCTGGAGGATATAAGTATCCCCATTATCCATATCTTGGCTCCTGCCATCGAGGATCATGTGGCCATGGAAATAGGGCAAGATTCTGCAATTATCCCTAGTGAGGATACTCAATCCCATTCAGGATCAGGATCATGGATCTCACCAATCATGAAATACTTACAACACGGAGAGATTCCTACAGGAGAAAACCCTAGGGCTTTCAAAATTAAGGTATCCCAATTCACAATCTTAAATAATATGTTGTATAAGCGATCTCTTGCAGGACCATACCTAAGATGCATTGAGGATCCTGAGACCCAAGAAGTTTTAAAAGACTTCCATGAAGGAGATTGTGGAAACCACACTGGGGGCAGGGCACTGTTCTCAAGGATCCTGAGGACAGGATACTACTGGCCAACTATGAAAAGAGATGCTGTGGAATATGCTAAAAAGTGTGATCCTTGTCAGAGACACAGCAATATCCTTCATCAGCCGGCTGAGTTTTTACACCCTATATCCTCCTCTTGGCCATTTATGAGATGGGGGATGGATATAGTTGGTAAGCTTCCTAAGGCACTTGGTGGAAAAGTATTCATGCTAGCTATGACTGATTACTTCTCCAAGTGGATAGAGGCTGAAGCTTTTGTCCAAGTCAGAGAAAAGGAAGTTATATCCTTCATTAAAAGAAATATTATAACTAGATTTGGTATTCCTTCTGAAATTATATGTGATAATGGTTCCCAATTTATTGGGGGAAGAACTACTAACTTTTGTGACAGCTGGGGGATTAAGATGATAACATCAACACCAGTCCACCCACAAGCTAATGGTCAAGCAGAATCATCCAACAAGATCATCATCAACAATTTGAATAAGAAGCTTGGATCCAAGAAAGGGAAATGGGCAGAAGAACTACCTTATGTGCTTTGGGCTGATAGGATAACCCCTAAGAATGCTACTGGTCAAACGCCATTCTCTTTGGTATTTGGGGCAGAATCAGTGATCCCAACAGAAATGGTGGTTCCAACTGCTAGAACAAGTACCCGTGATCCTGAGGAAAATGATGAGAACTTGGCTCAAGACCTGGATACTATTGAAGAAATCAGGGATCTGGCTAGGATAAGGATGGCCAGTTATCAACAAAGAATGGCTGGTGCTTACAACAAAAATGTCAGGATCAGGAAGTTTCAAGTTGGAGATATGGTATTAAGGAAAGCATTTCAGAATACCACCAATCCTGCTGATGGAAAATTGGCTCCAAAATGGGAAGGCCCTTATTTGATTGAAGCTGAAGCAGGAAAGGGGGCATATAGATTGCTAACCATGGAAGGTGATTTGCTACCAAGAGCTTGGAATGCTGTCCACTTGAAGAAATATTTCATGTGAGCAGGATCCTCATGGCACAGATGATCCTTACGTTAGGAGTATCCTTGAAGGATCCTTAAAGTATCGGTGATCCTTATTTTGGTAATGTCCTAATCTTGAACTATTTCATTTCCTTATTTTCTCATATAAGGATAAGGATCATGTGTCCTTTATCCATCTCTCACGTGATTTTAAGTTTTGAAAGTTCAGGTATCCTTAGCAAAATATTGGTTATCTGCAGAAGCAATCCGTTCCTTGGGTTTAACCCCAGTTATTTGGGCTTGACCCCAGTTCCGCCTGTAGCGCATGATGATCCTGGTATAGTTCAAGGCAGTGGGACCAGTACTCGCTTTAGGGGTTGATAATTCCATTGTACTGGCTATACCTAGGATCCTACGTATAATGGTAGACGTACCATACATCCGTTCCTAAGGTTTCTAACGTTTTCACGTTAGCTAAGGTTTTAACATTTTCATGTCACTAAGTTTGGATAGTCGCCAGTTAGGGCCATACTCCAGTTTACATACGATCCTTGGGCTTGTCCCCAGTTATCCTTGGGCTCGTCCCCAGTTATCCTTGGGCTTGTCCCCAGTTGTCCTTGGGCTTATCCCCAGTTGCTAACTCTTATCTTATATTGGCTTAGTCCCAAGTTATACTCTATTTCAGGTCCTTGAAGATAAGCAACTAGGGATCCTCGATCCTTACTTCTCTCTAAGGTTTATCTTATAGTTATCCTGATTATGGTTAGGATCCTAACTTGGATCCTCAGGTATGATCCTTAACTATTTTTAATTCTATTCATTGTTTATTTGAATAACCCTTAAAATTTGACAACTAAACTTGTGATCCTTAAAAAATATTACTTTTTGGGATTCTTCAACTATAGGATATTTGGTCATAGATCATATCCTAAATATTTTCAATCTGACTTATTCAAAATTGCTTATTCAATAAGTGTACATCAAAACAATTGAGAATTAAAGAGACAAAAAGGATAACAATACAAGATAAGCGACAAAAGATTAAGGTTTTATTTATTAACAAAAGATTAACCCTTAAAAGGTTGTCAAAATTACCTACCCCGAGCATCTACCAGCAATACGTGGCCCGTCCGCTGGGGTAGGTAAAGGGTGTCCATGATAATAGGTTCAAAGTAGTGCAGGAATATAAAGGCGGCAGGATCACAATGGCTTCATCCCCCAAACAGAGGATCCCTCCACCATTTGCAATCCTGCCTATTGTCTGAAGGATCCTAGATCCTTAACCCTAAAAACTATTGTTCAGTACAAACCATCAAATTGTTCAACAAAACAACCATCAAACTAAAAAAAAAAATTGGGCTCCGGCTATGTCTAGAAATTTCCATCATCGCCCAATCATGCAGCCTAAACCTTCGCTGCATCACCACCTCCGGCTCCACTTGCTTCACCACCTTCACCCTTGCCTCCAGCCTCGATCGTCAGGATCTCTTCAGCCTCCTCTTCATCATCCAGTTCAGCCAGCCTTGCCTTCCAGCCTTCCACGTCCCAGGTGCTCTTGTCAAAGGCAGGATCCTGAGCTTCCAAGGCCATTTGCAGCTTGGTCTTGTACATTGCTATGGCGGCAGAGATTTTGGCGTCTTCGGTGATATCATGCTTCTCGTAGTCAGCATTAACCAGCACCTTGGCCGTCTCATGTTTGGCATCCTGGAGTTCCTTCTGAAGATCAGCAATTTTGAGGTCCTTTAGCAATGCAACCTGCTGGAGGTCGGCAATCTTCCTATCCTGATCCTCAACGTGGCCAACATAGTCCTCAATCTCAGCGAATTTCTGCAAAGGGGATAAAAGATATGGTCAGGACCAAGTGATCCTCAAATCAGCAGAATATGTCAGCAGGATATACGAGCAGAGACAGTGATCCTTACATTGTTGAAGTACTCGAGGAATTGGTGGCGGATCAGAGGCAGACCCTGCAGATCCTCAGCCTCGAAGGCCTTTCTCTTCTTGACTCCCTTTCCTTTGAGGGGTGCCTTTCTTTTGGAGGATCTGACGGTGGTGAGATCGGTGACACTGAACTTTGAAGCAGACTTGGTGGATTTTCCAGCACCTACACAACCAAAACAAGATAAGTATCTTTACTTCACTTATATTTCACTATTTGTTTAAATTTTTAAACAAAGATACTTACTTGACATCGTGACAGAGCCTGAGGATACCTCCTGAGAATCCGGGGTGGTTGTCTTGAAAGATCTTGTTTCAGGATCAAGTCTCTTGAAAGTGGCGAGTCTCTCTTTGGCAGCAGGAGACAGTCTGAGGTGTGAGACGGTGATAGCTGCATAACAAGAAAGCAAAAGTATATAAGTGATCCTCATATCAAAAGAAAGTTCTCTGGTGATCCTTCTCAGGATCCTCCATCCTACCATGGGTAGCCCATTTCCTGGGAAGATTCTTCCCGTCAGGGATAGAATCTCTCTTGACGAAAAAGAAACGCCGCTTCCAGTTAGTATCATTCTTGGTAGCTTTGAAGATCGGGTGTTCCTCACCAGGTTTACGTTTGAACAAATAACTATGAGAACCAAAGGTAGTAAGATCATACAGCTCTCCCAGCTCTGACATTCCTAGGTCTATCCCTTCCTGCTCGATGATCCTTTCAAGGGTATACAAAACCCTCCAAATCATCGGCATGGCTTGGATATAAGAGATGCCGGTTAGGGAAAAGAAAGATTGGGTGAAGGCTGGAAAAGGATATGTATAGCCTATGGTGAACGGAGTGACAGGAAAAGCAACCCAGTTGTCAGAAATATGATCACTCAGGGCATTGGGATCAAAAGATTTAAACACGGTGTTCGCCGGGAAACAATAGCGGATCCTATCAATCTGCGGATCGGTGAAACAGCAGCGTTCTTTTATGGAATCTTCGATGATCCCCTGGCTCTTCAGTGGGCTGTTTTTCGGGTGATCCTTAGCTGGGGAGTTCCGGAGCAACATTTTTGACAGAATGATGGAAAGAGACGGAAAACAGAGCAAAAGAAGGAAGAAGATGAAGAGAGAATACCTGTTTATCTTCGGATGCAGTTATAAAGGGAGTATCTCTGAAATTTAAATGCAAACGATCCTATCTATATCTCCTATTTATAATCATGATTGTGCAGGGTTGTCACTTCTGTGACGTCACAGTTGCAACGGATAGTTCTACATCAACAGCTAGTTATCCGTTAGTTAGTTGCGGATAAGATCAAGAAAATATAATTCGTTCATTTTACATATTACTCCTTATATTTTGGGGGCAATTGTTAGGGGAGGATTTTCTAACAATTAGTGATCCTTACTTGTTATCCTAATAAATGATCCTTACTTCTGTGACAGATAGTGATCCTCAGAAGAGCTTCAGGATCAGGATCATGGATCACCTTAAGGATCCTCATACTAACGATTGTTTGTTTGTGTTTCGTATTATTTTGCAGGAGTAACAAGCTTGACTTGGTCTTGGCAACGTTACTATGGAATATTCCACGGGTATTTCGCACACGTTTGATTGGAAATGGACGTTGTGGAGAACGTGGGAGCATGGCACAAAAGTCAGATAGTTTGTTAGCATAGTTAACTTCTATTTTTAAAGGGGTGACAAGCTAGTAATTAGAACACTTAGCCATTTTCAGCTACACACACTCTCGTACAATTGCACTCTTGAAGCTTTCGGCAAGCACTTAACAGTTTTCACTCACTCTTACACATTTCACCATAGTGATCCTTGTACCTAGCTCGTTACTATCCGAAGTTGTAAACATTTACTGATTTATTTGAGCTTGGTGATCGGTAGTTTCCATCACCCGAGGTTTTTTATGCCGGAGATCTTCTAAAGATCAAGGGCTTTTTCCTCGTATAAATCCTTGTGTCGTTTGTGCAATTTACATTGAAGTGATCCTTATCATTGTTCCTCATTTCAAGCATCATTCCCTGTAACTAAGAGTTTGGTTGCATTATCCTCATCAGATTTTTTGACCAAAACAATGAGGTAGACCTAGAAGTACAACAATTAGGAGAATCCTCAGGATCCTGGACATTGTACACTCAGGATTGGGAATACTACTAAAATCGCCACAGGGGGACATATTACCCCAGGCTATTAGATGTGAATTTCCTACTACCAATAACGAAGCAGAGCATGAGGCTTTAATTGCAGGATTAGAACTAGCTAAAAACATGAGTATCAAGAATTTGCAAGTATATGTTGACTCCTTGTTAATCACTAATCATTTTAATGGATCCTATGCAGTTAAAGGTGAGAAGTTAATCGAATACCTTGACATTCTCAAAAAATTGGTAGGATATTTCGATGTTTTTACACTTGAACAGGTACCAAGGGAAGATAATGCTGAAGCAAATGCCTTAGCAAATCTAGGATCATCGGTCAGGATACCAGAAGGAACCCAAATACCAATATTGCATATCTTGTATCCTGCAACGAATCCTCAGAATAAAGAAGTAATAAGTATCCAGAATCCTGTTGCTGAATATCCTGAGGAGGATCCTAAATCCTGGACGGCCCCAATCATAAGATATCTCAAGGAAGGACACATCCCTAGAGACGAAAATCCTAAGGCATTTAGGATGAAGGTATCACGATTCACCATTATAAATAATGTTTTGTATAAGAAATCTCTTGCAGGACCATATCTAAGGTGCTTGGAGGATCCCGAAACAAAAGAAGTGCTTCAGGATATACATGAAGGGGATTGTGGTAACCATACTGGGGGCAGGTCATTATTCTCAAAAATATTGAGAACATGATACTTTTGGCCAACGATGAGGAAAGATGCTACAGAATATGCTCGAAGATGCGATGCATGCCAAAGGCACAGTAACATACTACATCAACCAGCCGAACCACTATATCCTATAGTTTCCCCTTGGCCATTCATGAAATGGGGGATGGACATAGTAGGGAAATTACCAAAAGCTCCAGGAGGAAAAGTCTTTATGCTGGCAATGACTGATTATTTCTCTAAGTGGGTGGAGGCTGAAGCATTTGTTCAAGTCAGAGACCCAGAAGTAGTATCCTTTATAAAGAGGAATATCCTGACCAGGTTTGGAGTACCAGCTGAAATCATTTGTGACAATGGATCCCAGTTTATAAGCAAGAGGACTACTGACTTTTGCAAAAGTTGGGGAATCAAAATGATCACATCTACCCCGGTACATCCTCAAGCAAATGGACAAGCTGAATCCTCAAACAAGATAATTGTCAACAACTTGAAGAAGAGATTAGGAGCCAAGAAAGGAAGATGGGCAGAAGAACTACCCTTTGTTTTGTGGGCTGATAGAACAACGGTAAAGAATGCAACAGGCCAGACTCCGTTTTCCCTGGTATTTGTAGCGGAAGCAGTGATCCCAACAGAGATGGTGATACCTACTGCAAGATCTATCCTCCGGAATCCTGAGCAGAATCCTGAAGCTTTGTGCCAAGATTTGGACACCGTAGACGAGATGAGAGATGCAGCAAGGCTAAGGATGGCAGCATATCAACAAAGGATATCCAGAGCATACAACAAGAATATAAGGACTAGAAGGTTTAAAGTTGGAGATTGGGTGTTAAGAAAGGGTTTTTAAAATACCACTAATCCTGCCGATGGAAAGCTGGCTCCAAAATGGGAAGGACCATATGAGGTTGAATCAGAATCAGGAAAAGGAGCATATCGGCTCAGGAGTATGGATGGGGATATGCTACCAAGATCCTGGAATGCTATACACTTAAAGCTCTATTTCAAGTAAGAATAGAATTTAATTTTTATCTCAGAATGGTATGTATTCTATCTCTCTTAAATATATTTGAATTCGTTTATTATCTTGAACCCATTACTGACTTAGGCATCGGAGGGGTGTTAGCCAAGCTAACACCCACCTTAGTTTAAGGTTGTTTTGCAGAATATCTCTCAGGATATAGCTCCAGGATAGACGCTCAGGATATCTCAAAGGATTAGAAGATTGGCCCCCTCTCTCACGAATAAGGGATCCTGATCCCTTCAAAGGTTTAAAGGTATTCACCTTTCTCTCGAATTGGGTTTGAACACCCCGCCTGGAGCGCAAGTCATCTGGGGATAGTTCGAGATAACGGGACCAGTTCATGTAAAAGTGGCTGACAATTCGTTATTTGTTAGGCCCTAAAGTGTGAGACTGACGCATCAAATTAATACAACGAGCTATGGTTACGAGCTGGGACTTACCGGGTTAGTTTATATTAGGTTGTGGACCTTTATAGGTCACTTGGGCCAAGCTTTAGGCCATGTGGGCCAAGCAGGCCCAAGGGGAGCCCATGTAGAGACTTGGGCTTGAGTTAGTATATAAACAAGTTTTCTACTTGTTTTAGGGTTTGAACCTTTGGATCATCATTTGTGACAATTCCTAGAGAGAGCTAGAGAGGGAGGCGATTTGGTGAAGAATACTTGTACTAGACGATTTTGCTTATTCAAGTAATAGAATCGTGTGCAAGTGTTTGAAAGTGATTCGGTATTGTTCTTCGTATTTTCTGTTTTTTCGGTTTATCTTGAATCATCTTGTGTTTGGTTTCCGCACTCTCACAAGATTAGTTTGATATCATTGAAAGATCCGGTTAAACGGGACTTACAAGTGGTATCAGAGCCTTAAGAACCTGTTTCTAGGCTCGGTTTGATATCAAAATATTCAAGATATTCGTTGTTTTTGGTTTGGTGTTCATCGCGTTCTTCGTGTTCTTCGCAGTATTCATTGAAATTTTATCAAAAATCTCTATATTTTGGTGTTTTTGATTTTTCTAAAGTTGTTAAGATTTGAAATTTTTGATAAGTTTGTCAAAGGATTTAATCAATCCCAATTTTTTCGAAAAATCTGGTTGATTAAGTTTGCTTAAAATTATTTGTTTCCATATTTAAAAAATTGGAAATTCAAAATTTTCATCTCTTCACGGTTTCGAGTGGGATTTCACATCTGCAGAATTAAAATTCCACCTCGAGTCGCAATCGTCGTCAAAGGTCTCGACTTCCAAAAGGTTTCCAATCCACAATCAAGCTCTTGAGTCGCAATCGTTCATCTTCAACAACCCATCCACTCGCAACCATCATCACGGCCGTTGTTCGTCATCATCAACATATCACATCTTCAACAACCATCACGAGTCGCAACCTTGTTATTATCACTGGTCTCGATTAGCAACCTCGATTACGAGTCGCAACCACCATTTCGACTCGTCCGACTCGCAACCATCACGGTTTCGGTTCATCCTGTTTCAGTTGCGACTCGCAATCAATAGTCAGTCTCCACTCGCAACCAAATCTGTTACGACTCGCAACCTTGGTTTCGACTCGCATTCACCACGGTTGCGGTTCATCACGTTCTGGTTACGACTCGCAACCATCATTGTTGCGGTTCATCACGTTTCGGTTCCGACTCGCAACCGCATCCACCGTTCCGACTCGCAACCGTCCGCACAGTTCATCATCGTACATCATTCTCTACGTCAACCACCTTTCTTTTCAACCTTCTCCGACCTCCGGTGATCTCAGCAATCATCTTCTCCGAGCAACCTACTCCGATTACCATCATAGTTGACCACCACCTCCGTTCACCATCGACCACCATCTTCATCTCTATTCTTCACCGACGTAACCTGCAACTCCGGTCACCTTCTCCGGCCATACAAACAACATCGTCATCAGCCATATTATCAGTCTTCAGTGTCTCTTCCGACACCATCATCAATATCATCGTTGACCTTCATCACCGTCTTCGACCGCCATATATCGTCGATTTCCGGTCATCATCTCCAGTCAAGTTCTCACTCTCCGTTCATCACACCGTTGTTCCGTTCACGTGTTCGAGATTACTGTTTGTGAATTTCATTGTATTCTCGAGTTCTTGTTACGATCAATACCATTCAAATCTCGTTTGCACTCCTTCGTGTTTGGTTGGTGTATCTGTGACAGTTTGGTTGTCGGGAAAACTGTTGATTGTTCTAAAATTCTGAAAGTGACATTTAGACATTTAGGTTTAAGTTTATAATATAATAATGATTAATCATTAAGTCAATCATTTAGTAATAATTACCTAATCATTGTTTTTTATAATAATATTAATAATAATAATAATAACTATTAGTATAGTTTTCTAAAAAAAAAAAAAAAAAAAAAAGGTTTATTTTATATATAAAAAAAAAAAAAAAAAATTAAAAAAAAAAAAAAAAAAAAAAAAAAAAAAATTGGTTTGTGTTTGTGATAACAGTTTTGACAGGTATTTGAGGTGTGGTTTCGAAAGCGGGTTCGTTCTTTCGCCTGCTAAGTGTTTGAGTTGGCGAGTACACGGGTTCTCGCTTTGAGCTTGTGTTGAGGAAATTGTTAAAAACACACATTTTTGGGATATCTTCTTAAAAATGTCTTCAAAAAGAGAGATGCTTCAGCAGAAATTCGAAGAATTCAGTTACTCATACGGTGAATCTATAGATGCAGTGATTGGCCGGTTTGTTGAACTGCTTTCTGAAATGGAGAAGGCAGAAATGGTGGTGTCTACTCGCATAAGCAACAGAAAGCTTCTGGAGGCTATAAAAGGGATTCCAAATCAGGCGAACTGTAGTTGGTTTATGAATGTTAATCAGATAATAGTGACAACCGACGGCAACTGTTACAAAATGAAGTCAGATGAGCTGATCTCTCTTATCAAATCCTATGGCAGTGCTGACTCATCACAAAATTCAGCATTTATGTTTAACAAACCCATGGCTCAAGAAGTTACTCGTGATCGTGAAGAGATACTTTCTGTATTTTGCACTCCTGAGTGTAGAAAAAGAAATGAGGAATACCGATTACACAACGCTGAGTTGATTCAAGACTACAACGACATAAAAAATAAAAATTTTACTTTATCAAAGAATGAAAAACTTTATAAAGATAAAATTGAAGCTCAGCGAAAAGACATCATCAAACTTAAGGATGATGTAAGTGTAAAAACAGTCCATTTCTTAGAGGCACAGGAGAAGGTATGCATTTTGACTAAGGAACTGGAAGATATCAGAGATAGATATCATATAAATGAACTTAACATTAAGAAATTTGATTCTTCCAGTAACTTAGTCAAAAACTTGTGTAATCAACAGCTCGCATACAAGGAAAACAAAGGGCGTGGTTTGGGATTCAATCAAGTTCCTCCTCCTTATAATGACAACTACACATATTTACCCATGACTGAGGAGGAATTGATGAATGAGGACAAGATGGCTTACGGTCCTAAAACTAATAAGTCATCAATCAACAGCAGACCTGTTGATAAAGAAGCGACTCCTTCGGTAAATCTTGTTTCAAAGGGTACTTTTGATCCTAATGCTTCGTCTTCCCTTGCAGATGAAGTTAAAGTTGAAGGTGTCGTTGGAGATGAACAAGCATCAAGTTCTCATGTGTGTGACATTTTTGGCTCATTTTTTCACTCTATGATTAATTTCAGGTCCGATGATTTGGGCAAAAACGTTGATGCTTGCGTAACAGAGACTGAATCGGCAAACGAAACAAATGAGCCAGTTAAACCATCTGATTCCAAGTGTGAATCACCTGAAGCAGCGGATTCTGAGAAATTGAAATCAGTTGAGTCTAGTGAATTCAGTTCAAGAGTGTCATGTGCAGAACCGTCCTGTGCTGATAATTCATCTGATGATTCAGCTGAAGTTTCTACTGAAGTGTCTGGTGTTTTATCTGATAAACCAAAATTCTCCGATTCTGTCAAAGCTGACGACATGAAGGAAGAAGTGAAGACTAACGTGAACAAGGCTCCTAGTACGCAAGCTAAAAAATCTGAACCTTCTGTTAGTGATGAAAAGGTTCAGATCAAGCAACAAGAGCCGAAGCGAGCAGGTAAAGGACGCGGAAATAAGAAGCCTAAACATCAAAGACGATCAGGCTCTCCACAGTCCTCAACGGGCAGCAATCATCCGCAAAAGTCTCGTAATGAAAAAAATGTCTTTGTTAAGCCAGTCTGTAATGGCAAATGTGAGAAATATGCATTTGACTGTGCTAACAAAGGTTTCAGAAAGACTGGTGAGATTTCTGAACAAGACTTGCAGTCTAAGGAAAACAAGAAGAATCAAGGGAAATCTCCACCACAGAAGGCCCCTGCAAACGACAAGTATAGGCATCCAAATTCATCGTCGTCTGCAGGAAATGTGCAACAAAAACAAGCACAGAAAGGACCGGTTCATCCTTCAGGGCCTGCAAGAGCTACACAAGCTGATCAGAATGCCTTCTACGTGAAGAGACAAACATGCTTCAATTGCGGCATTGCTGGTCACATTGCAAGAAACTGCACACATCGTCCCTATGTACCCTATTATATGCAAAATCAGAGGGTTACACCAAAGGGTAACTACCATTCCAAGCCAATGAGGGTATCATCACCTAAGGCAATGAAGAATGTGAATCCCAAGGTTAAACCTTCTGATGGGGATTGGAACGCTGCCAAAAACAAACGCAAAGCTTTTCAGGAACAAAAATGTTTTTCTAAAACTAACAAACCCGAAACAACTAAAGTTGCTCAACAGAAGGCAACAAACACGTTTGTTAAACCGAAACAGATTTGGAAACCCAAATCCAAGGCAGCAACGTCTCCAATCCTTTAAATTAAAGGGGACTTATGTTTAAAAGAAGTGTCTTATTTTGATGCTTCAGGAAATCCCAGGACCACGATGGCCTGGGTACCCATGTCTTACTAATCTCCTTACCTTTCAGGAACAACCAAGGAGGAGCTGTTGACAATCTCTGGAATGTTGATAGTGGTTGTTCCAGAGATAAAAACGGGTAACATTTCACTGTTGCAAAAAGTTCAAATTTTTTTACAGATGATATGTTTCCTTTGGAGGAGATTAGAGGAGTAAGAAATGATCAGCAAAAGGTACCGTTTAAATTTAGTACTTTGATTTGAATTTGATTAGTCTTCAATCTAATGACGGAACGGTTAAGCAAAAATATTTTTCTCTTTTTCTTAGTTTATAACTTTGTACATATTGTGTCCTTTCTCTAGTAAATGGTAAATTTGCGCAAAAATACAAGATTTATGCACAAATTTAGGGGGGGAGAGGAACATATAGATAGATGTAGAGTTTAGGGGGAGAAAACTCAGAAAATACAAAAAGAGTTTGCTGTAAATATGTATTGTTTTAGGGGGAGAAAATGAGAAAAATACAAAAACATTAAAAAAAATGAAAAAGCCAAAAAGAAAGATTGCATGATATGGGAAGTGAAATAAATGTTCGTGTTAAAGGGTTTGACTAACACATGTAAGGTGCTATAGCTGAAAAGACTAGGATCTACTGCGATATGTCGATAGGCTTGACGCTCAACATGATAAAAGATACTAAGTGATATAAACATAACGAACTATGTACCATGTGGGTAACATACCAACGGCGTATGATTTTATGGTCTTAAATCTTGTGTTGATAGATAGCCAACATCTGAGGTTTCGGGTCTTTATATTGTTGAATCATCCGGGGATATCTTGGCTGTTCTTCTGTTCAGAACTAAAATTGTACATGACCCCAGGAAAGAAAGTCACTTGGAATTAGCTCATTTCTATTTGAATGTCTGTATGTTGTCCCGATACACACAATTTTGATCTGATTCTGAAATCTTCTCTGAAAAAGTCGTGTACCTCCTCTGCTGCATCCAGATATATGCTGACCTGGAGGTGCTAGGCAACGACAGCTTCTGCTGCATCCAGATACATGCTGACCTAGCTGTACGTTGTCGTTCTGTAGATCAATTATACACCTGAAAGAGGCCCTCAAGTGCCCAAATGAAACCCAAGAAACCTATATCAAATTGAGAAAAACTCATTTGATCTGTATATTATACCATCTCTACTTAAGATCTATTCTGTTCTCTTCTCAACCTATTCCCAGTTAAGATTTCAGAAATCTGGATTGGACTTGTGAAATATGTGGTAGGGAAGATACTTGCATGATAGAGTGTGCTGTTTATATTTCCAGGATTTGATTAGTATTTATTTGGGTGTTCATTGTTAAAAATCAAAACATGATAAAACAGATTATATGCAGACCTAGACATAGTCATGATATCTTAAAGGATGACATCAGTATACTCACCTGCTACGAGGAATCGTTGTGCTTACCTTGATCGCAAGGGTATGCCTTGGAATGGGACACACAGGTATAATAGTATAATATTACCTTAAGCATATCACGAAGTTAAAAATTGAAAGTTGAGCGTTAAAGTTTAAGTGGACAAACATATTGGCAATCGCATAGACCAATTTGATTAGGCTTGTACTGAAAAGTGTTCCTTAGTCTGCCTGAGAACGAATTTTGATCCCATTGCAATTGTAATTGTATATTATGGTAGTTGTTTATATTTTGAGTTTTTATTTGTTTTTGGTTCTTAAAAAAATTAAAAAATACAAAAAATAGTGTCTTGTTTTTCTATAAAAAAAAAAAAAAAAAAAAACAAAAATAGAGTGCTTATTTGTTTTTCTTAAAATTAAAAATATAACCGTTCTTGAAGATTTGACTGATCATCAAAAGTTAAAAGAATTTAAATTGTGAAATCCGAGTACAAGTACTTGGATGTACCTGGTGTTCATATGGTACTTTCCCTGTTGCATAAGAAATGTTTGCTTATGAGTTTGTGAGCATGTGCAGAACTTGATTTCAATCAAGAACAGGGGTTGATGAAGACTAAGATGCTGTTAGTTGCTGAAGAAGCCTGAAGCAGTACAACAACAAGATGTACCTGAGTCAGAAGAATCGGATACGAATTGTCGTCTGACAGTGATAGTGCATTTGAAGAAGTACCGTGAACCTGCTTGAAAGACAAAGACTGAAGAAGAAAAGAGCTGCTGAGAATCCTCCTCTCACATTCTTTTTGACAAGGATATTTTAAGCAAAGCTGATCGAGATCCTGATATGAAGCTAAACACAAGAGCTGAAGAAAGAGACCCAGTGCTGAGAGTTCAGAAGTCAAGAACTTCCACAACATCTGCAGCATAGAGACAACCATAGACTTCGTTGAAGACGTTGCTGAATTCATGGTATGAAGACAATTTGATGGCATCAGTCTAGGGGGAGATTGTTAGGCCCTAAAGTGTGAGACTGACGCATCAAATTAATACAACGAGCTATGGTTACGAGCTGGGACTTACCGGGTTAGTTTATATTAGGTTGTGGACCTTTATAGGTCACTTGGGCCAAGCTTTAGGCCATGTGGGCCAAGCAGGCCCAAGGGGAGCCCATGTAGAGACTTGGGCTTGAGTTAGTATATAAACAAGTTTTCTACTTGTTTTAGGGTTTGAACCTTTGGATCATCATTTGTGACAATTCCTAGAGAGAGCTAGAGAGGGAGGCGATTTGGTGAAGAATACTTGTACTAGACGATTTTGCTTATTCAAGTAATAGAATCGTGTGCAAGTGTTTGAAAGTGATTCGGTATTGTTCTTCGTATTTTCTGTTTTTTCGGTTTATCTTGAATCATCTTGTGTTTGGTTTCCGCACTCTCACAAGATTAGTTTGATATCATTGAAAGATCCGGTTAAACGGGACTTACATTATTATTGGCTATATCCTGGATCCTAAAGGTATATGAGGATTGATCACCCTCTCTCACGAAAGGGTATTTTCATACCCTCTAAGGTTTAAAGGTTTTCACCTTTCTAAGACTTGGAGTTTATAGACTCTCACCTGTAGCGCATGAAAATCAGGGTTTATCCCCAGCATATAAAGGGTTTATCCCCATCATATTAAGGGTTTATCCCCAGGATATGAGGGTTTATCCCCAGCATATTAAAGGTTTATCCTCAGGATATTAAGGGTTTATCCCTGGATATTCAGGATCTATTCAGTAAAGCTAAAGTATGACTACATTCCTATGTTGAACACATGGGATATACATTATACAATCTAAAGGATGGATCCAACTTTGTAAGTGTACACTGGGGACATTCCTATGGTGGAAAATTGGAATTGACTCTTTGGGAATCTCTGGTATGATCTCTCCTTTCTATGTGGGTAACTTGAA
This sequence comes from Helianthus tuberosus, assembly GCA_030545235.1. NCBI lineage: Eukaryota > Viridiplantae > Streptophyta > Magnoliopsida > Asterales > Asteraceae > Helianthus > Helianthus tuberosus. Next base: position 19,613 of record JARYGA010020746.1, read on the forward strand.
TTTTACAAATTGTGTGTCAATATCCTGAGCAGGATATCTTTCAGGATACACTTACAATGTGTTCCCAAGGATGTTCAAACAAAACTGTTTTCATAAGTAGAATTCATGTAATAAAAGTATAACAACAGAGATAAAGCCAAAAGAAGGTTATATTATTAACATACCAAAAGATGTGCTCTTGGTTTCACCTCAAACCAAGGACCATCCACCAAGAGCACAAATAGTTCCTTACTATATTTACTTAACAGTTGAAGGTTTTGTCTCAAACCAAGACCCATCCACCTCCAACTGTTATATTGTTCAAAAGCAAAACATGCTAACATTGATGACCAAGGGCTTTGACCTGAAACTCAGGATCCTCCCACCTTTGGCCATCATATTGTTCAGATGCAGGAAAATAGAGTGCAGAAAAAGTAAATTGTTTTAGGATTACAGACCAACGATCAAATTTAAAAAAGTGGGCTCCGGCCTTGGCACGTATATCCATCATCGCCCACCTGAATGCCCTCACACAGCGGCATATTCTCCAACCTTCCCTGCCTTCTCAGCCTCAGCGTCCTGAGCAGCATCCTCACCAGCATCCGTTCCAGCATCCTTCTTATCTTCAGCCTTGTCCACCACCTCTGCTGACTTAGAGGATTCACCGACTTCAGCAGGATACGGCACAGCCTTACCTCCAAGCTCCTTCAGCTTTGCCACCCAAGAGTCAACCGGCCAGGATGGGCACACAAGGCCTGTCTCCTTGGCCTCATAAGCCATCTTGATGCGGGCTTGTAGCAGAGAGACAATGGCAGAGGCTTTGATTCCTTCCCGGAAAGAAACCATGGCCTGTTCATGCTCCATTTGGACGGTGGCAAGTTTGAGCTCAGCATCCTGGGTGACCTTCTTCAGCTTGTCCTCATAATGTCGGGTCTTCACCTCGGTAATGGCCCTTTGGTCAGCAACGGTGGTCTCGAGTTGTTTGATTCTGGCTTCTTGGAAAACATTTGTGCTGCAAGCGTCGGTGTAAAGGTGGAGCAGATGCTGGAGGCCCTGCGCATCAAATTCCAGGTATGAGTTAAAATATATTAGTCAGGATATCCTGTCAGGATATCCTACCAGGATATATGTGCAGGATATATATGCAGGATATAGTCACAGGATATTACCTTGTTGAGGAAGGATGTCATCGGCTCCAGGGAGTCAGAAAAGCTGAGTTCTTCGTATGAGAATCCCTCAGAACCTGGGGCACTGACTTCAGAACCTTTCCTCTTTTTTGCGGTGGAAGCACGAGTCCTTGGATTAGCCTTGGGAGCCGGGAGCGGCTTGGAGCTGGTGGCAGCAGGGGTCTCTTTCTTGACCATGACTGGAGTGGGGTAACTGTCAAGCTCATCGAGATCAAGGAAGACTGGAACTTTGATGGAATCTGCATACAGGGAGTAAAAATTTCTCCTAAGTATATCAAATAAAAATATGTATGCAGGATGGCGTACAGGATCCTTACCAGACATGTTTGCGCTGGAAAGAGGGCTTGGAGATGGTGGAGATGGGTTAAAACTTCTTTCAGTCTCAGGAAGGAGTCTGATAGCGTCAATCCTCTTCTGTGAATCTGCAAGGGGAGGTGCAAGCTTCCTAAAATCACCTGTATACAAAACAATAAACAGAAGGTTGATCAGTTCAGGATATGGAACAGGATAAGAGGCAGGATCATCCTTAAACCCTAAATCCTACCCTTTCTCAACCACTTCACCGGATATTCCGTTCCACCAGGGATTGAGTCTCTTTTTACAAAAAAAGAACTTGGATTGCCATTTCTCCTCGTTCCTGGTGGCACGAAGTATCAGCGGCTCGCCGGAGGTGGAGTAAAACAAAAATCTACAGGATCCGTGGCATCTAAGCCGGTATGCTAGGGGGAGGTCATGAACAGAAAGGTCAGGGATGTGATTCTTCTTGATCTGGTCAAGAACGGACAAGACTCGCCAAAGCATCGGCATTGTTTGGCTAAAAGAGATTTTTGTAATGTTGAAAAACTCGGTGATAAAGTCTGGAAAGGGGAACCGTAATCCTAAGGTGAAAGGAAAGGCACTAAAGCACAACCACTCGTCGAAAACCATGTCCGACTGGATTTCCCGGTCAAACGGCCGGAATACCGTCCCTTCCGGGAAGATACCAGAGGATTTGAGGGCCGACAAATGGTCACTATCAAAGGTACATATTTCTTTCTCCGGATCCTGGAGAAGATTCTGTTGTATGAATGAGGGGGCGGAGTCGCCGGAACTTGATCTTGTTTGCCTTGTCATATTCTCGCCGGAATGCTGAACAGAATGAGAGAAGAAGATGGAAAAGAGAGAGAAGTTTTTACCTTTTTCTCTTCGGTAAAGAATAAATGAGATAAGGGTGAGAAGTTATAGGGTGGTAATGAGTAAATATAGGCTGAGCAGTTGCAAACGGTCACATCATGGGTCTAATCTCTTCAATTGCCTCGTTCTTCGTAAAAAATATAACCGTTAGTGCCAGGATACTAAACGGTAACATTTTTTGGGGACAATTGTTATGGGTGAAATTCTGACCCCATATCCTGGGAAATATCTTGACTTATATCTTGGTTGTATGATATCTGTTTATATCCGGGATGCTCATTCAGGATATTGGTAACATCCTGAATGGTATCCTCAGGGTTACTAACGGGTTGTGTGCAGGAGTACACATCCAGGTGCCCAACGTTCGCGAAGACCCTTTCTCCGGGAGACTCGGTCCAAGTCGTTCAAATAAAGACGTTGAAGCCGCATTACTCGGTCTACAACGTTAACAATGGAATATTCGGGAGCATCCCATATTTATAGGAATTTTAGTTTGTATTTCGTTACTATAAATAGGTGGGTATATCAGATCGAGTAGGACATCACAATTACACTCACTACACTCTTACACTTGTTCTCTAACAATTTTCACTTTCACAAAAAAACATTGTAACACTTAGCGATCTGGTTGATATCCTGCACTGTATCCTGACGTTTGAAGTAATAAGAAGAACTAGGCAGCTGCGATTGTCAGCTCCCGAGGTTTTATGCCGGCGATCTAGATTGATCAAGGGCTTTCCTCGTACATCTCGTGTCATTTCCTTTACTTTTTTCTCACAGTTTGATCGTAGATACAGCTCAATATCCTGAGCCGTATCCTGGAAACTATTTTTACAAACGACTTAACCAGCATATTTCCAACACACTTTTTAGCACACTACCTCACTTAACTAATTTGATCACTTAATTGCTTCGGTAATTTTTGACCAAAACAATAACCAAATAAAAAGTTAACCAAAGCATGGAAATCAAAAGTAATACATAAAGGATTTGTTTTCATCAAGTGATGTAAGAGATTAGCCAAGCATGGCCTTTGTTTGACAAAAACTCTTACGATCAATCTTGGATCCCGAGACTACTACACACACTCTAAGATGGATGATGGAGGAATGTGGCGGATGATGGTGGTATAGTGGTGGTGGAGTGGTGGCAGATGTGAGAGGAGTGGTTTGCCAAGGAATAATTTGCAAATGAACCAAGCACCCCTATATATAGTTGGAGAAAGGTCTTTCACACGGCCCCGTGTCTTCTTCTTCTTCTTCTTCTCTGTCTTCATTTAATGAGTTGTGTCAGTCCGTATGCTCACACGGCTTGTGTGTCAGGGGGCACGACCCCGTGGTCTTGTATTTGCTGTACTTTAGGAGATTTTGCATATCTGGGAGTTAACCACAGCTGTGTCCATTGGACACGACCTCGTGTCTCTTGTCTGCTTCTATTTGTCTTTTTCTTCATAGACTCTGAGTGGGACACGACCCCATACCTTGGTGGCACGACCCCGTGCTTGTGTTCTGATTTGTTTTTTTGGTCTTGGGGTGAAGCTTGGAGGGTAGGCATGGTAAGTCAACTTCTTTTCTTTTGTATTTATGCTGATTTTTTCCGTTAATTTGTTCCTTTTGTACATTTAAGGTCTTTTAATCCGGAAAATCAAAAGTATACAATAAAACACACTTTTTCCAACATTAGTTCATAAAAGGGTTGATTTTATACCTTATTTGATATAATTTATATGTTGTATTTTGCGCATATCAATACAAAAGGTCCAAAGAAGTAAAATGAAGGGATGATTCATAAACCAGAGAAAACCTCATCCCACAATGGAGGTTGTTGCCTACAACCTTTAGTGGTTAGCAGAAAACCAAAAAAACCGATTTAACCGAACCGCACAAGACCCAAATCCAGTTTGATCTTCATGAACAAGAAATTAATAGTCTCTTAAAAAAAATAAAACCCAACATACAAATTCAAGAATAAAACCTGAATTCAAGATCTTCTAATATTGTTTGTACAGATCTTCAAATATTGTTTGTATAGATCTTCAAAAATCAAGGTCTTCAAATATTGTTTGTAGAACAATTTCTTCAAATCAAGATCTTCAAAACCCACCACGTCCGCCGTCATATGCCACTGACACCTCCGCCCTCTTTCCTCATCAAAACCCACCACCACTGTCGTTATATACCCACCACACTAACAGCCCTCTCTTTGCTGCAAAACCCACCACCGACGTCATATACCACCACCCTATTTCCTTATCAAAACCCATCACCACCGCCGTCATATACCACCACCATCTTCAACTTTACTTCATAAATCAAGAATACGACCATCTAAATCAAGAACAAGACCATCTTTATCTTCTACGTCACCATCCTAACACCACTTCTGCCGCCTGCGGCCTTTCACCGTCGTTATCTCGTGGCTTTCTCTTTCAATCTCTATGCCCTTTCTTGTCACACCCTGACCCGTAGCGGATTATCGGTTGGAGCGGGATGATTGCCCATAGCTCATGATAACTATTATAAGTTTAAATATTTAAAGCATGTCCAAATTAAAATGTCACACATATCATAGAAGTTTCATATAATTCATACAAATTCCACAACGATAAATCATAAAATAAAATCCAATTACTAAGCAAAGGCATGTCCTACATGTCTCCATTTTCAACTCAATCACACCTGGTTACATGTATCATGCGTAAAAATAGTTTTTGTGTCAAAATAAAGTTGGTGAATAGATCTAAATTTAAAAAAATACATTTCCTTAACTATTTTTATATTATTTAAAATGATTTATCATGCAACCTCAAGTGTATCAATATATCCGTAACAATCCAACAATACCATATAATCACCACAACTGAAAATTACAACATATACTCAATCACAACAATAAACGAAATAACCAATGATCATCCTATATTCATGAGGAAAGGGTCAGCCTAAGAATAATGAGGCGATACCCACATCTCATAGTCATGAGGGAACAGATAATGGTGGCGATACCTAGTTCAATCCATGGCTGTGGGGAACCGGTCAGCCAGTGGATCCACAATAGACAAAAAGCGCGTAAACACATAGATACACGTATATGCAACAATAAATACTAGAAACAAAAGAAACATGAGTATGACACACGTAGCGATACATTCATTTTGCACGTTATTGTTTTAAATTGAAAACAATAGAAAAAAGACACATGAGACACCCCAAAAAGTTTAAGAGATAAAAAAGGGAAAGAAAAGATCTACTCCCTGGTTGCAAAGAATTGATCCACGAGAATTAATGCACGAGTATTAAATGGTAAATCCAAATAATAATAAACCGCCCTAAAATAAAATCACCAAAATACTAAACAAACGGAACAATATAATAAATATAAGAAATTGAGTTCTCCTATTTGAGGACTTGAAATATGTAAATATATTATTCAAAATAATATATAAACCGGTATTTGTATTTCTAAATAAATAATTATGATTATTTTTAATAAAAACAATCTAACATGTTATTACATTTTGTAAATGCTAAAATCTAGATGATTTAATAACATTCATCTAATAAATTATAAATCAGATTTTTAATTATCATGTATTTTGATTTAAAGCCATTAAATTTATATAGGAATTTTTTTTATAATTTGATTAAATCCTTTTATTACAAAATAATTACTAACAATTATAGAAAAATTTTATAAAATTTCCATAACATATATATATATATATATATACACTCTGTAAAAATTAGTAACAATGTTTATAGAATTTAGTTTTAACAAATTTGTATTTTCAATTATCTAAAGAACATAAACATGTAAAATCCATGTATTATCAATAAATTCCCAAAAATTACACAATTTATACTAACATGATATATAACAGAAATATACTTCCAATTTCATCAAAACACAAGCCAAAGATCAAAATCCCCAAATCTATAAACTAAGAACACTAATTCCAACAATAATCAAATTCAAATGCCTTTTTATCACAGAAATGAACAGTAGAGTTTTGTCGAGCATGAAAAATTAATCAAAATGGACGCAAAAATCACCTGAAAAAGTTAAGAATTGAAGGAGACAACGTGAGATGAAGTTCCAAACCCTATATTAGTTCTTCACTTTAATCCGAGAGATTGTGATGTTGTTAGTTGAATGTGAGGGTGGGGAAATGATAGGGGAAACTTCCAGGAGTCAAATGATATGAAAATTATCAGCTAACATTCACTAATTGATCAAATCGATTTGAAGTTGCACATGTTCTTTAATGAAACTTAATGGTGATTTAAATCAATTTTAATTGGGGTGATTGGGATGTAAACTGATCGATTGGACGGTGTCTTATTGACTTCTCATAATTGCGAAATGATTGAAATCAATTTGGACGTTTAAACATCGTGAAAACGAAGAAGTATTAATTGGGGTTATTGGGATGTAAACTAATCCATCATCTCTATCATCTTGAACCTCTTTCCTAATACCAATCATCACAATCATCATCCTACCACTAATCAAAATTCTAATATCACCATTTGAATCTTTCAATCCAGCACAATCCTTACCTCTTCATCAATCCACAATCACCATTCAAACCCTAACCCTAACCTTCATTATTTCAAGACTCAAGATTCAATCAATATGCCTTGGTTCGTGTGTTTCTCAATTGGTGTTCATGCTTCTTTCACCATGAGCGGCTAATTCTGGCGGGTTTCATCCCGGTGTAGATATTTATAAGATTTCTAGGGTTTCAAACATTGTGTTAATCTTTGATTCTGACTAGTTAATTTTAGTATTTGAAACGTATGATAATTGACTTGCATTTGTATTAAATTCGTGAATTGTCGATTGAATGTTAAATTTGACTTTGCGAAATGTTAATGTGCAATTATGCATTGTCTTAGGTTAGAATTTACATGCTCTTGGTAACGAAGTGAATTGTGGTCCGTTCTTGTGACGTTGATAACTCTTGGCACCTAAGCCACGTGACACTAAGTTCATTAATCACCAATTTCAACTAAATCAATTTAATACATGTAAAACCCTAGGTCTTGCATTTATCGAACCGGGTGTGAACCTTGTTCTTCATTACTGTTTACAATCAAGAAATGAATTTTTGAAATAGTCCAAGTAATCTCTTTTTAGTAGTTAATAGAAAATTTGTCGGTTTATTCCGACACTTCTTTTAAACCAAACAAAGAAGGTTTCAATATAGCAAGCTTTATAAATTGTTCCAACTTGATAATTGATCGAATCCTAACATAAACCACAGACTCTTCGTGGTTCGACCCCTGGCTACCACTAGCTATTAGTTTGAGGTAAGTTGTAATTATAAATATTACCTTTGACCGGGGTGCGACCCTCCAATTACTTAATCTAGAGCTTGTGAATACCAGGATGAAGGAGGGTGACTCGGTAACAAATCACATCAATAACCTAAACTCATTCATGTCTCGTTTAGTGTCTGTCGATGTTAAGTTTGATAATGAGGTTCATGCCCTGTTGTTGTTATCCTCATTTCTTGATAGTTGGTTCGGAACTGTAACTGTTGTTACTAGCACTTTAGAGAGCCGAGTAACTTCACGTTTGCGAAGGTGCGAGATCTTATTTTGGGAGAGGATGCTAGACGCCACGGTTCAGGTGAGTCTTTGAGTTGTTTGTTAAGTACAAAGGCCATGCGAAAAAAAGAATCAGTGGGGAAGTCGTTAGGGCAAGAGGAGTAATGTGTCTAAGGATCCGAAGTATGTGGTATGTTGGAATTATGATGAAGTAGGATACTTTAGGAATTAGTGTTCGAAACAGAAGAAAGAAATAAACTCTGCAGGAAACCATAGTGAAAATGATGATGCATTAGTCTGTAGTGTGGATTCTTGGGTCATGGATTCTGGTGCTTGATTATATGCAACCTACACCAGTGAAGCACTACAGAATCTGAAAAAAGGTGACTTTGGAAAGGTAAAATTAGCAAATGATGAGATACTTGATGTTATGGGCATGGGCGACATTGTTTTGAAGACTTCAGTCGGTTTGTGGACTTTAAAAGATGCCAATGTTATTCTAGGTCTGAAGAGGGTGTTAATTTTAGTTGGCCAGTTGGATGATCAGGGATATGAAGTTAAGTTTAGAATGGATAGTGGAAGGTTGTCAAATGGAATATGGTTATGGCTCATGGAAAGAAAAAAGGCTTATTACACATGGTCAGTATACCATCAGAAGAAAGTGGCGTTCCAGTTCTGAAGAAAAACAAAGTCGAGTTCACAGAATCTCGGGGACAAAAGAGGGTTTCCTTTGCATGAAGATTCTGGGTGAACAAGTTTAGAAGGTACAACCAGTTTGGGGACATCGTGACAGTGAGAGCACAGGGCGTGTTTAAGATAATGTTTTCTTTTCTTTACCATTAACCATAGGCGTCTATGAGAATTCACGTACTCTGTTCGAGATTGAAAAATATGCCATTCCATAATGTTTTATTATTATTTTAAAAAATCAAATTAGTATTGGGCTCAATAAACCTAATGCCAAGTGGGGGTAAATTCTAAACCATAAAAATGATTTGTAAATGGGCCTATATTGGAATTGGTATGTATTACTATTTAAAAAATAACATATATAACGATTTCTTTTTTTTTTTTAAATCGCGTGCCCCAGGGGCGGACCTATTAACAAAGAACTGGTTCCCAGGAACCCATTCAGTTTTTAATTTTTAGTGTAAATATATATAACAAACTGAAAAGGAACCCATAAGTAAAATATAAAGGGAACCCATAAACAAAAAAGGCCTTGGTTCTCCACCGGTTATGTCCGTGTTATTCTCCCTAATACACCAGGGTTCGAATCCCGTATGAGGCACGATTGATAGTTTTTGTTCCGTTTTTTTTTTTATTTCTCTTTTTATTTTTTTTCCTCAAACCCATTTAGGGTTATAACAAAACAAAGGGAACCTCCTCGCCTCCACCAGTCAGAGAACAAGTGATTAAGGTTTATACGATTTTCATCATTTCATTTGTTTGGTTAATCACTTAATTTGTTGAGTGTTTCTGTTAATTGATTATAATGTTGGTTTGGTTTGGTTGTGGGTTGGTGAATAGACCAAA
>JARYGA010020747.1:0-28078 GCA_030545235.1 Helianthus tuberosus
TGTAACAAACGACTTCAATACCTAACTTCATCTTCAAACTAATTTCACCCCCCTTTTCATAACCTACAACAAACAACTTCAATACTTGTAATAATCTGTTGCAGGTCGAAAATCAACAAGCATGGGCTGGTAAATCATCGTTGTAGCTACCCCGGCACTGCCGCAGCGCCACCACTGCCGCCGACAACATCACTAGCACCCGGTCAAATTGTTGTCACCATAAATAACACCCTCCAACCATCGTTGTTACCACAAATCTCAAATCTTTCGTCGCCGAAGATGATCAGAATGACCGGAAAAGAGGTCAGATATCTCATTCGATCCCATCTTTCTCTCTCAGAACTCTTTCTCTCCCCTTCTTTCTCGAGTTTGAATGGAGACGGTGGCACTAGGATCGATGGTGGTGGAAGGCGATGGAGGGTGGTGGCAAGAGGTGGGATGGCTGGTGGTGGCAGGAGGTTGAGGGGCTAGTGCTGGCAGCATAGAGAGAGAGAGGGAGGGAGAGAAAAAGAGAGTTAAAGAGTTATATGTGTATATAACTCTATATATTTTTTTTGTTTTATTTGTTTAACTATTTTTAATAAATGGACCAAATTACCCTTGTGACATTTGATTTAACAGAAAAAATAACTTGGTTAGGGTCAAAGGATATAACGTGCAGGATTTTGAAACATTAAGGACAAAACTCATCAATTTTAAAGGTAAAGGACAAACGTCCGCTCGGCTCGGTTCGGCTCGAATTATTATTATTCATTAGTATATATATACATATACACATACATATATAAACATGTAAATACACATATATATACACAAATATAAATTATACATATATATACACTCACACACCTATATATATACACACATACATATATACTTAAATATAAATTAAATTTATAGTTTTATATATACCACTTTATTAGATTTTGGTCAACTATATACAAATTTACAACTATATCTATACATACTTGCCCAATCAAGCCAATAAAAAAATTAATATCAAATCTAAAAGTTAAACCCTAAACCGATAAATGGCAGTCTGCTTATCGCCTCAATGTTTCATGCCTTTACCCTAAATCGATCGTCTCCTACTCTCAACGTCATTGTTCGTGTAATATGATCATTGCCTCGTCGGCCACAACATTATTATTCATAAGAAAAATATTATGCAATGAAATGTGTCTGTTTTTAAAGACATAAAAACTTGAGACCCAACATTGTCACTGTCTCAACAAATTTAAATCGGGTAATACGATTGTCTAAATCGCTCGAACTTCGCTCGACGCTCGCTCGGAATATTTATTGCTCGGAGAATGCTCGCTTGATTTGTGGCTCGGTTTTATATGAGCCACTTCGCTCGGTTCGATTTGTAAACGAGCCAAGCACGAGCAAAGGTCGGCTCAGTTCGGCTCGGCTCGTGAACAGCCCTAATTATTGTCCATTGTGAATTTGCCGTATAATGAGGTTTTCTTTTGTCCATTGTTGCCTGCCTAATCGCACCCAAGAACCACCCAAAAGGCAACTACTTGCTCAAAATCCAACCCGACCCGCCCAAATACCCCACCCTCCAAAACCTACCCTATCAATACAGAATCTCCAAAGCCTCCAAAACCTCCACTATGAACAGTCTAGCCTTAACCCTCCAAAACCTCTACCGTGAAATGTCGCACCGTTGACTCCAATCGTGAACGGGCAATTGCTACTCGTTGTCAACATGGAGTAGTTTGTTCTCATTGGAATTTTATTTTTTACTCTCTCTCTGACTCACTAACTCTTGCACGTGCACACACACACACACACACACTCCACACATGTGCGACTACAGAGTACTTAATGTTTTTATTTTCCTAGTTCTAGGTTTTGTTATCAGTCTGTATCCCGAGCCTAAAAACAAGCTCGTTTAGTAAACGAGCCCAAGTTTTGCTTGTCGAGCTCGAGCCAGCTCACAAGCCTAAACGAACCCATTTTTTTATAAATTTTAATTGAGATATATATATATATATATGTATATATATAATTTATATTTAAATAATCATAAAGAAGTTTCACCTTCAACATAAGAAACTAGTTATTAAAGTCATTAATACAAAACCAAATAAAACGTGTGAAAAGATTAAAAATCAAAAGTAATACATTAAATGCCTGTCTTCACCAAGTGATGTAAGAGACTTAGCTAAACATGGCCTTTGATTGACAAGAACTCTTACTTTCAATCTTGGATCCCGAGACTACTACACACACTCTAAGGTGGATGATGGATGATGGTGGTGGATATGGGTGTTGTAGTGGTGGCAAAGTGGGAAAGAGGTGGTTTACCAAGGAATGCCTTTGAAGTGAGCCAAGCACCCCTATTTATAGCCTGAACAGAAACCCGGCCACGGCCCCATGTCCGCTGGACACGGCCCCGTGGCTAACCCTTTTCTCTTCCTTCATTAATTGCAATTGTCTGTATTATGCTCCACACGGCCCCGTGTTCGTTGGGCACGGCCCCGTGTGCAGAAGCGTATCTGTACAACCAAGATTTGCTAGATTCTGCGAATCTTAGTGTTGACCACGCCCCGTGCTCAGTGGGCATACCCCCGTGGTGGGCAATGGAAGCTTCTACAGCTTTGTCCTTTCTGCAGACACCTGACCACGCCCCCTCCTCAGTGGGCACGGGCCCTGGTCAGCCTTCTGTCTCTTGTTTTTGCCTGTGTAGATGCTGTCGAGGGGTTGGGCATGCCACGTTTATTCCTTTTCTTTGTATTTATGCTAGTTTTTGCTGCATATTTGTTCCTTTTGTTCATTTAAGCTCATTTGGTCCCGAAAATACAAAAGGAAGACGAAAGCACACTTTTTTCCAACATTATATATAAATTTGTTAATATTTATTATGACCACAAGTCAGGATTGACAGTACCGTGGGTGGTAATTGTGTAGATATAAACATTGTAATCGCTCTTTTTCCGAAATTTTGTTAATATTTCAAAAGATGCGGTTCTATCAAAAGATGCAATTCTGTTGTGGACATCGTCTTGCGATGTGTCCAACTTGATTACATTTGAAACACATTTTATTTTAAGAATCTTTAGCCTGTTGATGTTGTTTCTTTTGAGCAAAGAAATCCTCATTAGTTTGTCGACTAAATTGGGATTCTTTTTCTTTCAATGAACTTGTTCCACGAACAAAGTTCATTTTCTTCTCAAAATTTTGTTTTTAAAACCATTTGTTTTGACTTTTCTTTTTATAACATAAACCAACTCTTTCATTTTTAAAATTTTTCTTTTGGTAGTTCGAGTTTCTTGGTTTGGTATAAAAAGATTTATCTTTCTTGAATTTCAAATTTCTTGCATTTGTTCAAGATTCTTAATTTCTGAAACCTTGATTTCCACCAATTTAAACACTTTCTCGAGCTTATCCAAATTCACATTTTGAATCGGAAATTCATCATCTGAAAATAATTTATCCAATCCAAACATTTTGTACATCACCATTATTGGATCATCATTCATTTTAGAATCAGATTTCGAAAGATAGTTCTAATGAAAACTTTCCTCGTCTTCGAATTGTGAATTTGAATTTTCATTTTTTGTGGAATCATTTTGTTTTTCATCATCAAAAACTTTTTCAACCACCCCATTCACCAATTCTGATTCACACACATCAGATTTGGTGTATGTCACATCAATATCATCTGGCAACTGATCAACTTGATTTTGAACAGATTTTAATTTGATGTTCAACGCCTTTTTCCACCCCCAACTTTTTCTGACAATAACCCTCCTAAAGGGAGGTGGACCACGATGATACCCTGACCCTTTTTCATTCCTAACAACCTTTTCCTCAGATTCATCTTCTTTTGGTTGTTTTTGAAATATGCGATCAATCACATATGACGAAGTTGAGTAACTAAAGAATTTTTTATTAACCCTTTTTGTTTCAATTTTTGCTGCTGCTAACTCTTGCTTAAGCACTTCAATTGTGTCAAGATGAATGTTGATTGCAGTTTGCGTATCCATCATGGTAGCCTTAAGCATCATTATAGTAGCATCATTTTCGCGGCTAAGGTCAATAAATTGTTTTGTTTTGCTACCCATCATGTCATATGCTTCTTTCATTTGATTGTAATCAAATTTCAAAAGATCATTTTGTTTTTGCAATTCTTGAAAATTTTTATCTTTTTGACAACATTCAATGAACTTTTCTGAACATTTTTTCTTTAAAATTTCATTTGTCTGATCAAGTTTCTTACATTTATTTTCAAAAATTCTTCCTTTTCAGCGATCTCTGCACATTCTTGTTTTTAAGACTTTTCTTTTTCAGTTAGCTCTAAATATTCTTATTTTAAAACTTTTCTTTTGTAGCTAACTCTAAATGCGTTTGTTTTAAAAACTTGTCTTTTTCAACTATTTCTATGCATTTTTTTTATCTAAAAACTCTTGTTTTTCAGCAAGTTCTGTGCATTTTTGTTTCAAAAATTCTTCTTTTTCAGCACAGAACTCGCATGGTCCAATGCATTTCTTACACTCGGATTCATTTTTCTCTTTATCCTTTTTACTCTCTTCTTTTCCTCTTTCATCTTTTCCACTTTCTTCTTCAACCTGTGCCATCATGGCTTGATCTTCTTCCATTACTCTCTCCTCGTCGACAATTTCTTCAACAATTTCTATTCTTTCTTTTTCTCTATGCTCCCTACTGATTCCGATGCTACTTTAGTACATATTTGCAAAAGCATTATAAATTTCATCAGATAAAGAATAAGATACTTCAACACTTTTGGAAGTTTCATCAGAATAAATTTCTTCTTCTTTTTCTATCATTTCTTCAACCATCTGTTTGGGTTCTTCAATAATTTCAGCAAGCATTGCTCGTCCTTCAATGTTAGGAATGTGATTATTCCAATTAAATCCTTTATCTTCTTGAGTGACGACCAATGCTCTGCTTTTAGATTTTAAAGATCCAGCTTCGATTTCAGATATTGGCTGTGGTGAAGGCTTATGATATATAGCTTGTTTATTGTAATCACAAAAAGGATTGATATTGCTCTGATTTTCTTGATTCGAGCATTCTCTTTTAAAATGTCCTTGTTTTTTGCATGTGAAACAAGTGACTTTTGTTTTGTCAAACCCTAGTTTAGTATCTGGCCCAAGCAAACACTATCTTCCTGTGATTTCAGTAAATCTCTGCATCCATCGAAGAATACTAGCCATGTTCCACATGATATCCATCAGTTCTAACTCTTCTAGATCTATCTGATCATTGTCCTCTCTTGTCATATTATAGTTCTCGATTCTTCCTGCGACCAAACTATCATATGACTCAAGAACTGAAGCTAGAAACCCCATGTGTTGTTTTACTGTAGATTCATTGAAACCTTGAGCATTTTGCATATTTACCGCTATATTGCATTGAAGTACATAAGCATTTGTATTGCTTTGGTTTGAATGTGAATTGGAGCCTTGTGATGATTTTGAACTTGGGGTTGAACAATTTGAATCAAAACTTGAGAATGTCGAAAATCCACTACTGTTTGAAATGTTTGAGGAAAAACCAGAAAAACCCGTTGAGCTGTCTGCACTATATGTTGTCTGTATTTTCAGACTTTGGATAACCGATGAACTATTACTCTTGTAATACAGACCTGTATCTTGCTATGTGTTAGAACTTTGCATCCTTGTCATTTTTCTCAACTCTAATGCATGCCCTTCCAGCTTTTCAATGAACTTCTCGAGAGTGAAACCTTCATATTCTCCTCCACTTTTCAAAACCATCAGATATGTTGACCAATCTTCATCCCGAGGTAATGCATCAGCCAATCTATCAACTAACTCTTCTTTATCTTTTTGAATCCCTAATCTTTTCAAGTCTTTCATCAAATAACAAAATCTCTCAATTAGCTATTTCATTGATTCACCCTTCAGACTTGCAAAATTTTCAAATTCTTTTTTCATTATTGCTCTCTTACTCTTCAACATAAGTTCATTTCCTTCATGTTTATGTTTCAATGCATTCCAGATCGAGTATGCAGTTCCATTGTGCTTTAAGAGGGAGAGAATATTGTCTTTTACTGGCTGCTGCAAAAAGTTTATCATTTTATTTTCATTTATGAATTTTACTGTTTTACTTTCGTCAAATTGTATCAGTGTTTTCTTTTGACCATCTTTTGCTATTGGTTCAACATACTCATTATAACAACACTCCTAGAACCCTTAACATGACTCTAGACGTTCCTAAATATACCCCGTACGCAAGAAATGGACCCGAAATACCCTTACACTTAGAAAAATCAAGAAAAAACAAGTTTGGGTGTCGCTCGCGGGCCGCGACCCAGACCCTTTGGTCCTTCGCGGGGCTCGACAGCCCTTACTTGGCCGGCACACAATGTAGCCACGTCTTGTCACTCGTGGCAAGCCTACCCCTTGACTCACCGTGCCTACAGCCACCTTTTAGGCTCTTGCGGGCCGCGAAGGCCCTGGCTGTATCTCTCGCGGGGCGCGAGAGAGTGGTCGACCAGCCATATAAATAGGGTGAACTAGCTCAGTTATTCCTCGTTCAAATTTCTTTCCTTTCTCTGATCACTAGTAAGCTAAAACTCTCGGGAAATAATACCCCTATAAAGCGAAGCTTTGCCTCATTGTAAGTATTATAACCCTACTGTTACCCTACACGATCGATTTAGGGCTCCGTAATGCATGCCACGGCTCTGCCTGACTCAGTCGTTGGAGTTCTGTCTTGTGTATACACCCGATTGATTTAGGATTCCGTAATGCATGTCAAGGCTCTGCCTGACTCAGTCATTGGAATTCTGTCTCGAGTTATACGGTTAATGTGATTTGGGTTATTTTACTAACACGTGTGCATTGTTTAATTTTGATAGATAATAATCAGGAGAATTACCAGGAAGCTATAGTAGCATTACCTAAGTCAACAACGTGAGTACATTTTCTTTTATAAACTCTTTTTGTGAGTCAAAATGTTTTACCAAACCTCAAATGTTTTCAAATACAATTACAGTGATTAAGTCTTTGTAATTCTACAATTGATGCCGGTATTATGGGGTTTGTATACAGTACTTGATAACCTTCACAATTGGGCACGAGTATCCAATGTGTGATATGACCATAGTCACAGATTGTTGAGTGACACGTACTGACCGAGTAATTGTGTAGATATAAACATTGTAATCGCCCTTAATACTGTAATGTGTAAACAACTGATGCTTTACCAAAATGGAATGTACTTGCTAGTATTTCTTGCTGATAAAATGTTTTTAAAACGCGTTTCAGGTAACACAATGTGAAAGCGAAATAGAAGCCATCTGGAGAGCACTGAAGGCTTGGAAAAGTGGCTATAAAAGTTACCTAAATAAAATGGAGTTTTTATTTTCAATAATTAGGGTTTATCCCTACAAATGTACTGTCAAATGAACTTGGGTTTTATCCCAAAGAGTTATTATAAAAAGTTTGGTGTTTTACTCTAATACAAATATATTTCCTTACTACGGTCCTGATGTATTCCGCTGCCAAATTAATAAACACCGATACCACCCATCTGAGCTCGCGGCACCCGCTCCCGGGGTAGGGGTGGGGGCTGCGACAGAGAGTGGTATAAGAGCTACAACCACTGGTTTAAGCCAAAGAAGTGTTCTGCTGACACTTAAATTTTTAATTCTGTGTTAGGAAATAATTTATGTGCAAATATTGTTTTATGTTATTTGACTATTTGTTAGTTTACAGTATGAGTGAGCAAGGAACTTCAAACGCTTATCGTAATTTAGATAGTTTACCAAAAGATGAGGGAACATAATCTCAACCTGATCCCTCAGGATACTCAGCCGATACTGAGGAAGGGATATCTATATTTTAGGCACAGTCTGAGTAACCCTTCACTACTAAGAAAAGATGTTGGTTTAATAGAGGAGCACATGAGAGAAGAAAGAGAATGAAGAAGTTACAACAGTAGAGAGCGATAGTCAGAGCTAATAAGGAAGTGAATGCACAGACTCAGGAGACAGTCCTTAGACCACTTTGGGAAGAGGAGCTAGATAGACAGTTGGCCGATTTCCATATGTTAGCCACTACAGCAGTAGACGCTAACCAAAACCAAATAGCCAAACCGCCACTGTTACCTTTATTCCCAGACCAACAAATGCTAGAACCCGGCCAGGAAGGCCAGTTTCCAATTCCAGATGTAGATCCCTATGAGATTCCCAGAATTCCCCCACCGAACCCCATAGATCAGTACACTGATATTAACCCCTTTAGATCCCTTTTGGAGCAGTGAATAGTCGACGCAGAGTGTAATAAGAAACCCATACCCTTATGGACAACCTATCCCTCAACACCCTGATCCTATACCGACACCCATGCCACCTATGAGCCAGGAAAATTTATAGGAACTTCGCTCATTGGGTGCGAATTACTAGAGGAAGGAGATAGAATTCGGTGAATAGGAGAAAAGCTTATGTGGAAGCATGTCGAACGTGATATACATGATTGGATACATGACACTTAGAAAATACCTAGATATATGTGTAATTCTGTATTTTGATTATATATATATAGACTAAAATAGATACGGACGCATAACTACTAGTATAGTTGATTTCCAGTTGTAGTTTGTAATAGATGCATATATATGAAAAAGAGTAAAAGTCGCAATGTATGACATTTTTTGTCAAACTGTTTGTATGATTGTGTATAAATAATTGTACTAAATTTTATTCTGTGATAATTAATACCTTATAAATGTTCACAATTCAGATGTCGAACGAAGTAAATCAGGAAAATCAGAATAATGAGAATAACGAAAACCAAATAGATAATGACGTGATGTCGTGGTCACAATCAAATTTAATCCAAATACTACTAAATAGATAGCGGTAAGTGGGTATCGAACACAGGGAGTTTGTGGAAAATGTGTTATATGAGAGTGTATCTAACTTGACTAAATTAATCTAATTGCAAATAAAATAAGATTCAAGAGTTGATTTGATTGGATTGGTTTTAACACTAAAATTAACTAATTAAAGTGCAAGAGAAAAGTTTTGGTTGTAAACAAATTAGAGACAAATGACCATCCTAGATTTCCGGTTTCAATTGACATTCATGTTATCATTCCACTAGAAAGAACTACATAGACATAGCTCATGTGTGACTACTTGCAGTGATGAAAGGGAACTAAGTACTCAGATTCCTAGAACGTGAGGTTGTTACCTGATGATCAATCAACCCTTACCCAAGCCTAACTATACCCACGATATCTCGATTGCCAACGGCACCAAGAACGTATGGTTTCTAATTAGTTCAATGTAAGAATTAACAAGCTACTAACAAACAATCACACACCATAACAAACAAACCATAAAGATAATGATTGTTATTCTAGAAATTAGGAAATCAAACATGAAATGTCTCAAGCAAACCTTCAATCCAGGATGATCACAAAGTGTTTAGCCACTTATGGCTTGAAACAACATCATAGCAATAGTATTATTGTTCATAAGCATCAAAGCAACAAAACTAATGATTAAGGAAGTGTTCTTCTTGCCCAAGTCTCCAAATTGCTCCCAAAATTCGTTGCCAAGTGATAAGTAACCGAAAACACATGATAAGGGACCATAAAACATCTTGAAAACAGCATTTAATGTGGAAGTTACAAGAAAACACCAGTCGGCGCCGTAAAGTTCCAGAAGTCAACTTTGGCACCGTAAGCTACGCCAGGCCACCGTAGCTTACGGCACCTATTATACTCTTACGGCCCATATATTCTGCCTTACGGTGATGCAATGTGGCAATTGTGAGGGTGCCATAGCCTACGGCCTCCGCCGTAGGTTACGGCACTGAGTGACATTTTACTTTATTTTCTTCTTTTAATTCACCGTTTCTTCAATTCTTGCTCCGCCACTTTCTAACATCCGTCTATGCTCCCTAAAACCTGCATCTTGGGCACTTTAACACTTGCAAATCCAAACATCTAGTGGTTACCAAGTTCAAGCAAATAACCGGACAAAATATGGGATTTTATTCTATTTAACGGCATTAAGGGTTGTCCTACGAACCACCCGTCACATCCCCACACTTACTCGTTGCTTGTCCCAAGCAACCCATTCAACAACTATTCATAACCTCAAGCGATCAATTATGTAAACCAAACTAAAATGTGCCGTCCTTCTACTAACTTTCAATCATACCACAAGACACACCCCTCACAAAAACTCTCGGTGACAAGAATTATTAGCATATGATGCTAATACCACTCAATGCGTGTGTGTGTGTGCGAATCAAAGGAACTTACGGGTTGTAACGGAGCTAGGTGTAAAGGTAGGAAAATGGTGGAATGCATATATATAAGAGCTAATTGATTTGACCCGGTTTTTATTTCTACTACTAACAAAGCAAACACCAAATATCTACATACTTTTCAAACATTCTCAACTACCAAACAAACTAATCATTTCTTTTTGGTATTTTTCATATTTTTCTCTTTTTTTTTTGAATTCAAGCATAAAAATAAAAGCTCAACAATATATACACGAACATCAACACTACATACTAAATTTCCTAAACCGGGTCATCTCAAAAGGTAAAATTTATAGGAAGTAGGCTTGGGTCACAACCGAATGGTCTAAGGCTCAAACGTGGCTTTCTAAGGACCAAACCCCCACCCCTCACAATACCAAGCTCATACATGTAAAGTATGAGGTCCAACCCACCAATCCCGCACTCTCACACATCTAGACGAGGCTTCCTAAAAATCCCTTATCATTTTCAAAAGCATGCTAATTCTATGATTTAACAAGAATTCGTACACTAGTTCTATTAACACACGACACACACCGCCACTCAAACAAAGAAATATCAATAACAATCATATGTGGCCCAAATTCTCACCAAGAAAAGACTAGGAATAAGTGTCGGTGTGTCAAGCGGGACAAAATCGAGCTTTCAAATTTTGACAATTTTTGCTCGGATTTACAAAATTTTTAAATTCTCAAAAAAATTCCCCCATCCCCACACTTGGGATACATTGTCCCAATGTATGGTTTTGAAGAAAAGATCGCTTTTAATCAACAACATTAGCTTTCCCTAATACTCTCAAATCCCAATTTTTTTTATTCAAACACACCACCGCTAACACATCCCAACAAAAACACATCAACATCATAACACCACCCTACCTCCCAACCATAAACATAACATACGAGATAAAAAAATATACACAAATATACAAAGGAGCAAGATACGACCTGGCTAGTAATACTTCGGCTGTGGAGGCCCGAAGATGGATGTCATCATGTCGTTCCACTCTCCAAACCCAAAAGCTCCGCTACCGCTGCTACTACCTTGATCACCACTTGGATTCGCCTGCTGATAACTCATAGCGTGTGGATCCACCCATTGAGAATGATGTAATGGTGGGGTGGGATACGACACACTACCGTCATACGGTGGTAATGTGGTATAATCCACAACTGGCGGGTCTGCTTCGAGTGGTTGTCCCGCATGCCACTGATCACGTGTGCGTCTCTGGCGATCGTCTAGGTAGCAATTGTTCACTTCTTCCTCATGGGCAGACATATGAGCACGGTTCCATAGCTCATTTCTGTCATAGCTCTGTTTGAGAGCTCTTTCCATACTAGCACCCATAAAAGTTTGTTGATCGAAGAGCATTTGGTTTGGTTCAGACCATTCGCCAAAAGTGGGTGGTCGCCTTTGTTCAATAATCTGGCCCATATTTCCCGAATGAGCCCAATAGGGATCATAAGCCTGTTGTGCATTGTCGTACGCACTCCCCACATAACCAGTGCCCCTTATCTGAGTATCAACCATGAAAGTGTCTTCACGGTAATCATCGTCACCATTAACTTCTTCATCCGACGTTTCGGGCTCATCAGCTTCGCCCGGTCGTAACGGTCTCGCATCTGCTTTCAACACTCTCCACCTTTGCCCATCGGTCTTCAGCTTATGATACCTCTCCGATTCCTTGTAAACCCATCCCGGTCCCAAATTCTTTAGGTCGAACGGCTTGAACCTTTTGTAAGAACCTTTTTCATCGCCTTTAATTGCCCCATATTTCTTTAACAATGCCGTGATCAAACGGCAATGAGGTACAATTTTTCTTTCCCCGCTATTCCGGCTCAACCAAATGTTGTTCAATACTAGAAATCGGAAGGGGACCTTGGGAGAACCATGCATCATCATATACAAAATCGGCACCTCTTGAAACCGAACCTCCATTTTGTCACCCCGTCGCGGGATGACATTGTATGTACATAGAACCAATAACAACTTCGCCTCCATTCTCAAGTTTCGTCTATACAGTTTACCATGTGTCGTACCCGGAAGAAAGAGATAATCCAACATGTTTTGCCATTGAGGGTGCTTCTCAGGCTCGATGTAGAGATCCTTAAGGCTTGGGTAGATGTTTTGACCAGCTGGTAGGTCGTCGAACTTTGCTATTCGCCGCAATGAATCATAAGACATTTCGACCTTTACCCCATTACACCATCCAACAAGCTTCATCTTTTGTGGGGCCTTAAACGGGGGACATTCTAGTGAAGCCATCCACTCTTGAATCTGAGTATCATACATCTTCTTCACCTCGCCATCATAACACTTCAAAGCTGCCCCCCCAACCCAATTCCTTAAACTTTTCCGTTATTCCAAACGGCCCAAAATCAGCTTCCCGGATCTCCTTTTCACAAATAAATGCCTCAGCCCTTTGCTTCAACTTGTTCATTTGTTCGTGGAACAAATCCTCTCTCCATTCCGCGGGTTGGTCAAGCAATGAACCGGATGTCCAATCCGGTTTCGGACCCCTTGGAGGCGCATCCTCCTCCGAATCCGGGTCACCAACCCGTGTCAATCTCCTCCTCTTTGGTTGATCCTCTTCCCCTTGAGGTTGGTTAGACGAACTTGCAACCGCTTTACCCTTTGTTTTCACCATGCCTACACACATTCATAAACCACACAACAATTCAAGTTAGTTCAACTCAATCTTCCCCACACTTGCTTTATGTTATGGGTATAAGTGTACAAAAACCAAAGCTTCATTCTTTCAAACAAAAATTTGGCATGATGTCTCTATAATTCATAATTTTTCCAAAAGATTTTTACTAGACATCAAATACATTCATACCCAAACAATCAATGGCTCACATAATCCTATCATCTATCTCATACAAGCAAGTGTGTAAGCAAAAACTATAATGAAAACTTACAAACCTCAATGTACTTCAAAGAATGACCAGAAATTGCATACCTTAGTGTTGTAGAAGATGAGAATAGCAAACTCTTCAATTTCACACAAAAACCCACAAGAAACCCCAAAATTTCGGCACCCTCTATGCTCAAATCCGACCCCAAAACAAAGGAATCTTCAAAATACAAGTATGAATCTAGAATCCTTGTGGAATTTTACCCAAAATGGACTCAAAAATCACTGAAATCGGACAAGAATGGAAGGAGATATGAAGCTTTGAAGATGTGAGGAACTAGGGTTCTTCAAAGATAGATGAAGAAGAAGATGATGTGTGGTTGGGGTAAGAAGTCGATATGTGTGGATAGGGTTAGAGTTGTTTTTGTTTTTATTAAAATTGATTATTATTATTATTATTAGATATTTTCGGTTTTTTTTATATATATATGTAACGCTGAAAAAGGGAGCGTCCAGCTGATACACTCGGTGCCGTAGCCTACGGCACCTTGCCGTAGGTTACGGCGGTGTCTGGGTAAAAATGCTCCACCGTAGATCAGGCTCCGAGTGCCGTAAGACTTGTTTTGGTTAACATGCCGCCGTAAGCTACGCCCCCCCACCGTAGCTTACGGCGGGTACTGGGCATAGGGGGGCCGACTGAAGCTTGTTTTGCAAAATTTTTTTTTTTTAGCTTTTATAACTTTAAAAAAATTGTTTAATTTTATATGGTTTTTCTAAATTTTTGAAAACATGAAAATTATCACCCTACCCCCGGTTAAAAACTCGTGTTGTCCTCAACACTATGTTCGGACAATTCATAAAAATTTCCCCACACTTGTTTCAAACACCGGTTTAAACGTGACTTATTCAAACCAAAACAAACTAAACTAAATATGTACAAACACCAAACCTGGGCCTCTTTCAAGTTTCCTCGTCATCTAATGGGCGTACAATGTAACCCACTTTGTCAAGCTCGAGATTGTTGATGTCGTTACCTTCCAAGTACGGTTTGAGCCGATGCCCATTCACCGTTTGCTGCTTGTTTGTTTGTTCGTCTTGAATATCGACATCGCCAAATCTCCCCACTCTTCGGATGACGTAAGGACCCATCCACTTGCTTTTGAGTTTGCCCGCGAACATCTTCAACCTTGAATTATACAACCACACCTTTTGACCAACTTCGAAAGTCTTTTTCCTTAGCTTTGCATCGTGAACTTTCTTCAGTTTGTCCTTGTATGCGGAAGCACATTCGTAGGCTTCATCTCTAATTTCCTCAATCTCGTTCAATTGCAACTTCCTTACCCGACCCGCTTCGTCATAATCCGCATTAACAGTTTTTATGGCCCAATGCGCTCGATGTACTAACTCCATTGGTAAATGGCACCCCTTCCCATACACCATACGATAAGGGGTAGTACCAATTGGAGTTTTGTAGGCCGTCCGATATGCCCACAACGCATCGTCAAGTTTACTTTACCAATCTTTTCTATCCGTTCTTACCGTCTTCATGAGGATCTCTTTAATTTGACGGTTGTACACTTCAACTTGTCCACTTGTTTGCGGATGGTACGGTGTCGCCATTCAGTGGTTCACATTATATCTTTTTAGCAATTTCCCAAAATTAAAATTTTTGAAATGTGAACCGCCATCACTTATTATCACCCTTGGCACACCGAATCGAGCAAATATGTTGGATTGCACAAACTTACATACAACGGAATGATCATTGGTCCTTGTAGCAATGGCTTCTATCCACTTCGTGAGATAGTCAACCGCAACCAATATGTATAAGAACCCATTCGAGTTAGGAAACGGACCCATAAAATCTATCCCCCACACATCAAACACCTCAACCACCAAAATTGGTTGTAAACGCATTTCATCCCGCTTCGATATGCTTCCAACTTTTTGACAATTGATACAATTCCGGGCGAACTCACAAGAATCTTTGAAAATTGTGGGCCAATAAAACCCACATGACAACACCCGGTAACCCGTCTTGTTCCCACTAAAATGCCCTCCACATGCCGATGAATGAGCATGGGTCAGAATCTCTAAAACTTCAGTTTCGGGAACACACCTTCTTATCACTTGATCGGGTCCAATTTTGAACAAATCAGGCTCATCCCAAATATATTGCTTTACTTGACTTAGGAATTGTTGTCGTCTCTTCTTCGTCCAATGATTCGGAATTGCACCCTTGGCTAAATAGTTCACGTAGTGGGCATACCAAGGTGCAACAAAAGTAGAAACGGCCAACAATTGCTCATCGGGAAACCATTCATTAATCTCATTCGGGTCATCAACACCTTCCAATGGAATCCGGGACAAATGATCCGCTACAACATTCTCACACCCCTTTTTGTCCCGAATCTCTAGATCGAACTCTTGCAACAAAAGCACCCAACGAATCAACCGGGGCTTTGCATCCTTCTTTTCCATTAAGTATCGAACCGCACTATGATCCGAATACACGATTACCTTGCTCACCCCAATGGAAGCTCTAAACTTGTCCAAGGCATACACCACCGCTAATAATTCTTTTTCGGTTGTGGTGTAATTCAGTTGCGCCTCGGACAAAGTTTTACTTGCGTAATAGATTACCACCAGCTTCTTATCAACCCTTTGACCTAAAACCGCTCCAATGGTCGTGTCGCTAGCATCACACATAATTTCGAACGGCTTCGACCAATCCGGTGGTTGCAAGATAGGAGCCTTCACCAACTGTTCCTTCAACACATGAAACGCTTGCAAACATTCGTCAGTAAAATAAAATGGAACATCTTTCAATAATAAATTACATAAAGGTTTTGTAATTACACTAAAACCTTTAATGAATCTTCTATAAAACCCAGCATGTCCCAAAAATGACCTCACCCCCTTTACATTCGTTGGTGGGGGTAGAGATGAAATTACCCGAATTTTTGCTTTATCTACCTCCATTCCCCGGTCCGATATCACGTGCCCCAACACAATACCCTCTTGAACCATAAAATGGCTCTTTTCCCAACTTAGCACCAAGTTTGTCTCAACACACCTTTTTAAAACTTTTTCCAATTCGTCAAGACAAGAATCGAAACTTGGGCCAAAAATGGAAAAATCATCCATAAACACTTCAAGAGATTCCCCGACCATGTCTGAAAATATACTCATCATACATCTTTGAAATGTGGCCGGGGCGTTACATAGTCCAAATGGCATTCGCCGAAAAGCAAATGTACCATATGGACATGTAAACGTGGTTTTGTGTTGGTCGTCCGGGTGAATAGCAATTTGGTTATATCCCGAGTACCCATCCAAAAAACAGTAATATCTTTGACCGGAAAGCTTTTCAATTATTTGGTCAATGAAGGGTAACGGGAAATGGTCTTTGGAGGTAGCGGCGTTTAATTTCCTATAATCGATGCAAACTCGCCACCCGGTGACCGGGCGGGTGGCAATTTGCTCACCTTGCTCATCTTTAATTACCTGAATGCCTGACTTTTTAGGCACTACCTGAGTCGGACTTACCCACGCACTGTCCGAAATGGGGTATATGATCCTCGCATCCAACCACTTGATAACTTCTTTCTTGACCATCTCTCTCAGATTCGGGTTCAACCTTCTTTGTGTTTCGCGAGTTGGCTTCGCATCTTCACTTGAAATGATTTTATGCATTACAATGGATGGACTAATACCTTTCAAGTCGGCTATCGTCCATCCAATTGCCGCCTTATTAGCCTTCAAAACCCGTATCAAATCTTCTTCTTAAGCTACCGCCAAATTAGAAGCAATGATCACCGGTAAGGTGTCATTCTCCCCCAAGAATACATACTTTAGATGTTTCGGTAGCTCTTTCGATTCCACTCTTGGTGGACACTCCAATGACGGTTTTGTACCCGAATCAATTCCCACCGGTAAAGCTTCCGTTTGGTGGGTCCATGGCGGTCTTCCTTCTCTCACCGCAAGAGCCTCTTGCTCCTTCTCTTCCTTTTCCAACTCACATGCATGCACCTGCAAAGACACATCACAAACACAAGAACCCAAAATTTCTTCCTCGAACTCCTTTGGGTCGTATCCATCTATGAAATCTGCTACAAAACACTCATCACCATAAATGTTAGTACCATTAGTAAAAACATTTAATCTCATCTTTCTATTACCGAATGTCATGTCGACCGTGCCATATCGACAATTAGGGCTGTTCAAAAAGCTCGCGGCTCGGAGCTCGCTCGAAGCTCGCTCGGATTTAGCTCGGAAAAAGCTCGCTCGATTTGGCTCGGTTTAAAAGTGAGCCGAGCCGGCTCGGCTCGGTTAGAAAGTGAGTCTAGCTCGGCTCGGTTCGGCTCGCTTTGTAGCTCGGCTCGGTTTAGCTTGAATTATTTTACTTATAATAAGTTTTAATTTTATATACATTATAATATAAAACTCATCAACTTTAACTATCACATCCCGTACAATACCCTGAGGGAGTTTATGAGACAAATCGGCTAATACCACCGTTGTCTCAACCCGTTTCAAAGGACCAAAATCGTATTGGTCATATAACCCCCCGGTAAGATACTTACTCCGGCTCCAAGATCCAATAATGCCCTTGCAGTTTGAAAATTTCCTACTTGAATATTTATAAGAGGCGTTCCCGGATCTTGTAGCTTAGGAGGAAGATCTCCTTTCAAGACCGCGCTTACCCGCTCCGTCAAGTCAACCAATTTAGGCACTTTTTGTTGCCTCTTTTGAGTACACAATTCTTTTAAAAAGTTGGCGTAAGCGGGTACCTGTTTGATTGCTTCAAGTAAAGGAAGATTAATTTTGACTTGTTTAAAAACCTCCCACATTTCCTCTTTTTGAGGACCCCATTTTGAAATGAAATTTTTCTTACCCGGATCTAATAAAGCTGAAGGAAATGGTACTTGACTAGATCCCTCATCCTCATTTTTATTTTCTTTCTCTTTATTAATTTCGGGTTTTTCAAAATTGGGTTTTTTAGAAGAAATAATAGTTGGGTCATTTTCTTCCTCGCTATCTTGACCCGTTATGTCTTCAACCACCCCCTCAACCAAATCCGGTGAAGGATTGGTTTTATACTCTTTCCCACTTCTCAAAACATTTACATGATGAACATTAACATTGTTACCTCTAGAAGTATTATGAGACGGGTTTACCTTAGTGTCGCTTGGTAACTGACCTTTGTTTTTCTTCAAGTCCGCCACTTCGGTTGCGAGTTGACCCATTTGGGTGGTCAAATTTTGAATTGCTTTATCGCGAGATTCATCCTTTTGTATCCGAGCATCATCCATTTGGTTTCTCTTTTGCATCTCCGCTTGCATGCTCTTCAACATATCCATCATCTCATTTCCACCCGAATACTCCCCTTGCTCTTGACCCGTTTGATATTGCCTTTGATACCTTTGGTTATTCCCACCTCTATATCCACTTTGATTGTTATAAAGTTGGCGCAAACCAAAGTTACCTTGGCTCCCTTGAAAGTTCGGGTTAGCTTGATTTGAAGGGTTCCCATATCGGAAATTTGGGTGATTCCTCAACCCAGGGTGGTAAGTGTTGGAATTCATATTAAAGTTTCTACCACCCCCTCCTTGACCTTGCACCGCATGAACTTCTTCATATTGTCCTTCTACCACTCCTTGGCAATTTTCAGCCGCATGACCTATTTCATTGCAAATAGCACAAACATCATAAATATGGTTAGAGGTTTGAACATTACCATCGTCAACCGCATGTACTTGTGTTCGGGTAACGGCCGATCGTGCTCTCCTTGATGCTTGAGCCTTCCTCTTAGATGTAATTTCCATTTGCTCCAAGAACTCCCAATCGTCTTGCTCATAATTCATACCAAAAGTGCCACCAGTAATAGACATTAAGTCTTGTGGAAAGCATTCATTATTTCCCAAAGTTCAATTCCATGGTGAGGGCAATTCTTGATCATCATATTGAAACGCTCAAAGGCCTCATGAAACATTTCACCTTGTTGTTGCTTAAAACTCCTCAATCCCTTCATAGCATCATTGGTCTTTTGAGCGGTGTAAAATTCATCTAGAAATATTTGTTGCATCTCCGCCCAAGTGTAAATAGATGTTGAAGGCAAAGTGTAGAACCACTTCTTTGCCTTGTCCTCCAAAGAAAATTGAAACAAGACTAACTTAACATCATCAGCTGAAAATCCTTGACTCCCAAATGTGTTGCAAATCGACTCATAAGCTTCCAAGTGAGGAATAACTACCGGTGAGGGATTATGAGTGATTACCGGCCTAAAATGCGCTTCAATGCCTCTCGCATGTTCTCTAAGATGCCTTCTTGGCACACCCAACCGAATCCTTGGTCGAATAGGGCCCATTGGCCTTTGCATAGGCCCTTGTGGTACATGTGGTTGAAATTGTTGTTGTGGTATCGGTTGGTGTTGAATCGGCCTTTGGAATTGTGGTTGTACATTTTGTGGACGAACTTGCTGCAATGGTATAGGACGTTGCACTTGTGGCCCTTATGGCCTTGGCCTAATATGTTGTGGTATAACTTGTTGTTGTTGAAACCCACCAACACTTGGCATTCTTTGAGTTTGCCATGGCACATAAGTATGTTCTCCTTATTCCCCATCACCCATATATGCATATCCTTCTTCCTCATAACCCTCAAAATCCTCATATCCTTCTTTATATCCATCTCCCCCTATACCCGATGATTGCCCAAATGGAAGAGTTGAATATTGAAAACCCGACTAGTTCGATGGTCTAAATGTAGAAGTAGCATGAACGACAGTTGAACCTTGTGGAAATGTATAGGTTGAAGATGATTGTCCTGAAACTGGAAAGAAATGAGTGAGTGGTGGAATTGTAGTAGAAGGATTGAAAGTGAGTGTAGGTTCTTCTTGAGTGGTAATGGGTTGGGTGGTGTTAGTTGGTGTTACATCATGAGGTTGAATAGGGTTAGTAGTGGTGGTTGGCATGGTAGTGTTTGGTGAAGGTTGAGTGGATGACGGTATCAAAGGTGGTATAAGTTCACCCGTAGTGGGTGGTGGTGGTGGATGATCCATGTATCGAATTGGTGTGATTGGCGTGGTTGGTGTTGTTGGTGAACCACTGATTCTGTTTTCTCTTAGTAAAATTCTGTTTCCTCTTAATGTTTGCTCAATTTCTGGATCAAATGCCAATGGTGATAGCTTGTGAGAGCTTCTAGTACGCATGCACCTGTAAATATCTGCACACTAACACACCTAGCGTAAACCAGAAAAATAACAAACTTAAAAAGAACAAAATAACACACGTT
This sequence comes from Helianthus tuberosus, assembly GCA_030545235.1. Taxonomy (NCBI): domain Eukaryota; kingdom Viridiplantae; phylum Streptophyta; class Magnoliopsida; order Asterales; family Asteraceae; genus Helianthus; species Helianthus tuberosus. The sequence continues at coordinate 20,434 of JARYGA010020747.1, forward strand.
GCGCACTACTCCCCGGCAACGGCGCCAAAATTTGACGTGATGTCGTGGTCACAATCAAATTTAATCCAAATACTACTAAATAGATAGCGGTAAGTGGGTATCGAACACAAGGAGTTTGTGGAAAATGTGTTATATGAGAGTGTATCTAACTTGACTAAATTAATCTAATTGCAAATAAAATAAGATTCAAGAGTTGATTTGATTGGTTTTAACACTAAAATTAACTAATTAAAGTGCAAGAGAAAAGTTTTGGTTGTAAACAAATTAGAGACAAATGACCATCCTAGATTTCCGGTTTCAATTGACATTCATGTTATCATTCCACTAGAAAGAACTACATAGACATAGCTCATGTGTGACTACTTGCAGTGATGAAAGGGAACTAAGTACTCAGATTCCTAGAACGTGAGGTTGTTACCCGATGATCAATCAACCCTTACCCAAGCCTAACTATACCCATGATATCTCGATTGCCAACGGCACCAAGAACGTATGGTTTCTAATTAGTTCAATGTAAGAATTAACAAGCTACTAACAAACAATCACACACCATAACAAACAAACCATAAAGATAATGATTGTTATTCTAGAAATTAGGAAATCAAACATGAAATGTCTCAAGCAAACCTTCAATCCAGGATGATCACAAAGTGTTTAGCCACTCATGGCTTGAAACAACATCATAGCAATAGTATTATTGTTCATAAGCATCAAAGCAACAAAACTAATGATTAAGGAAGTGTTCTTCTTGCCCAAGTCTCCAAATTGCTCCCAAAATTCGTTGCCAAGTGATAAGTAACCGAAAACACATGATAAGGGACCATAAAACATCTTGAAAACAACATTTAATGTGGAAGTTACAAGAAAACACCAGTCGGCACCGTAAGCTACGGCGCCCGCCGTAGCTTACGGTGGTCAGCAAGTTCCAGAAGTCAACTTTGGCGCCGTAAGCTACGCCAGGCCACCGTAGCTTACGGCACCTATTATACTCTTACGGCCCATATATTCTGTCTTACGGTGATGCAATGTGGCAATTGTGAGGGTGTCGTAGCCTACGGCCTCCGTCGTAGGTTACGGCACTGAGTGACATTTTACTTTATTTTCTTCTTTTAATTCACCGTTTCTTCAATTCTTGCTCCGCCACTTTCTAACATCCGTCTATGCTCCCTAAAACCTGCATCTTGGGCACTTTAACACCTGCAAATCCAAACATCTAGTGGTTACCAAGTTCAAGCAAATAACCGGACAAAATATGGGATTTTATTCTATTTAACGGCATTAAGGGTTGTCCTACGGACCACCCGTCAGATAACAGTGCCATCCAACATATAGTAGCACAAAGAATTATAGATGCTATGCCTTATATTATCAAGACTGTTAAAGAAGTAGAAAATAATAAATCTGCAAATGGAAGTAAACGTCAACACACTGAGCCAAGTCACAGTGTGAACGATAATGGACCTATTATCCAAGCTCCATTTCCTAAAAGAAGAAGAACTGCTTTTTACGGTTGTTCTTATAAAGAAGTCTTGGCCTGCAAACCAATAGAATTCTCAGGCAATGAAGGAGCCATTGCAACCCTACATTGGATAGAACAGACATAAGCAGTCATAAAAATAAGTAAATGTGCAGAGGAAGATAAGATTTTGTTTGCTTCTAATCTTTTCAAAAATGCAGCCTTAGAATGGTGGAATACTATTCTCTAGTCTAAGGGAAGTGATAGAGTTTATAAGATGGAATGGATCAACTTTAAGGAAATGGTTGAAAGAAAATTATGTCCTCCCAATGAAAATGAAAAAATCGCCAATAAGTTCCTATATCTTAGAATAACTGGAATAGACTGCAATGGTTACACTACCATATTCTTCGAATATGCTAGGATAGTGCCAACCTTAGCCTCACCTGAACCATTGTTAATCTCTCGTTATATTTGGGGATTAATTAGTGAGATTATACAGGTAGTCAAGGCAGCTAGACCGCAAACCATAGAAGAAGCAGTAGAACTAGCCAATGCCTTGACTGATGAATTGGTGTGTACACAAGAGGAAAACCAGAAAAAGAACTTAGCTCAAAAGCTTACTCAAGAATTTCGTTACGGTAATTCCTACCATGGAAAAGGAACAGGTTCTTCTGCACCTTACTGTAAGTTTTGTAAGAAGAAGCACTCAGGAAAGTGTGTTGTGTCCTGCAACTTTTGCATGTACCAAGGACATAAGGAAGAAGATTGTAGGAGAAAGGCTAGTGCCAGGATATGCTACAATTGTGGAGAGGCTGGTCACATCAAACCGAACTGTCCAAAACTAGCTCTAGCCACAACCAACAAGGCTAAGACAACTGAACTGCCTAAGAAAAATGCCAGAGCTTTTGTTCTGATAGCTGAGGAAGCCAAGATGATTCCAGTTGTGATTGCCGATACGTTCTTAGTTAATAATATTTTCGCTAAAGTATTGTTTGACTTTGGTGCAAACCAAAGTTTTATCAATACTTCTTTCTACAAACTTCTTGACCAACCCTTAGCCAAACTTCAACAAGATTGTCTGGTAGAGATGGCAAACGGAGAATCCGTTAAGATAAGTGAAATCTTGCAGGGAGCAAGAATAGAAATCCTAAACCATTATTTCTTTGCTAACCTTTACCCAATGAATCTGGTTGGATTCGATATTGTATTAGGAATGGATTGGTTGGTAGTCAATCATGCCAGCATTGTATGTGATCAAAAGATAGTGCAAGTAAATACACCAAGTGGTGAAAAGATCACAATTAAAGGAGATAAGCCAACCAGATCAGCAAAGTTCATCTCTGTGATGAAAGCTGCAAGTTATGAAAGGAAAGGAGGAGTAGTATATATGATTTCTGTAATCATTAATACTAAAGGAAAAGAATTAAAAGATATTCCTGTAATATCTAAATTCTCAGACATTTTTCCAGAATATTTACCTGGATTACCGCCTGATAGAGAGGTTGAATTTAGAGTTAACCTAATACTAGGAACGACACCGATTGCCAAACCACCATATCGATTACCACCAACGGAGATGCAGGAACTGAAGAACCAATTGAACAAACTTCTTGACAAAGGTTTTATACAACCAAGTTCATCACTGTGGGGAGCACCGTTGTTGTTTGTTAAGAAGAAAGACAGATCGATGCGTATGTGCATTGATTATCGAGACTTGAACAAAGTCACGATTAAGAATCGGTACCCACTACCGAGAATCAATGATCTGTTCGATCAACTTCAAGGAGCTCGATTCTTTTCTAAGATCGACTTACGCTCAGGATATCATGAACTGAAAGTACAGGAAGAGGACATTCCTAAAACTGCTTTTAGAACGAGATACGGTCATTATGAATTTACCGTCATGCCATTTGGTTTAACCAATGCCCCAGCCGCATTTATGGTCATGATGAACAGGATATGTAAACCATACCTGGATAAATTATCTTTATAGATGATATTTTAATTTACTCTAAGAGTAAAGAGGAACATGCAGCGCATCTGCATACACTTCTTACATTATTGAGAAAAGAGAAGCTTTATGCTAAATTCTCAAAACGTGAATTTTGGTTACAAGAAGTGCAATTCCTTGGACATCTGGTTAATCATGAAGGAATTCATGTGGATCCCACAAAAATCGAGGCGATTACTAAGTGGAAAGTCCCTGAATCACCAACAGAAGTACGCAGTTTTCTTGGACTGGCAGGATATTATAGACAGTTTATCCGAGATGTCTCTAGAATAGCCATTCCATTAACTAAACTGACCTGTAACTCAGTTAAGTTTGAATGGGGACCGAAACAGGAAGAAGCTTTTAGGATTCTTAAGCAAAGATTAACCAACGCACCCATACTCGCATTACCAGAAGGAATTGAAGACTTTATAGTCTATTGTGATGCGACTAAGTTAGGATATGGATGTGTGTTGATGCAACGTCAAAATGTTATAGCTTATGCCTCTAGACAACTTAAGAAATATGAAGAGAATTATACAACCCATGATTTAGAATTAGGAGCTATAGTTTTTTTCCCTTAAGATTTGGAGACACTATTTATATGGAAATAAATTTGTTGTCTTCACCGATCATAAGAGTTTAAGATATATTTTTGGGAAAAAAGAACTAAATATGAGACAGACGCTGGGTGGAAGTTCTTAGTGATTATGATTGTGATATCCAGTATCATGCTGGAAAAGCTAATGTAGTAGCTGATGCTTTAAGTCGAAAGTATCATGAAAAGCCGAAACGAGTACGTTCTCTCAGATTAAATCTACAAGTAGATTTAAATGACCAAATTAGAGAAGTACATGAATCAGCAATCAAGGACAATGCTGAAAAATTAAAAGGAATGATTAAGGAGTTAGACCAAGGAGCCGATGGAATTTGGAAGTTCCGTAAGAAAAGGATATGGATACCTAAACAAGGAAACCTACATCACAGAATTCTAGAAGAAGCTTATAAGTCTAAGTATACGATACATCCGGGAAGTGATAAGATCTATCAAGATCTAAGAAAGAATTTCTGGTGGATAGGAATGAAAAAGGATATAGGTAACTATGTTGCTAAATGTTTAACTTGTTCACAAGTTAAAGCTGAGCATCAGAAACCCTTAGGACTATTGGACAATTTTCCAAAAAGCAATGTGAACCAGGTTAAATCTAATCACAACTTATCATCCATAGACGGACGGACAAAGCAAAAGGATAATCCAGACGATGGAAGATATGCTTAGAGCCTGTGTAATTGATATCGGAGGAAATTAGGACGATCATTTACCATTAATAGAATTTTCCTACAATAACAGCTATCATACAAGCATTAATGCTACCCCTTTTGAAGCACTTTATGGACGAAAGTGTAGAACTCCAGTCTGTTGGGCATAAATTGGAGAAAAGCAATTATCTAGACCAAAGATAGTGCAAGAAACAACAGATAAGATAATTCAAGTCAAGGAAAGACTAAAGCAGCACGAGATCATCAAAAAAAGTTATGCAGATAACAGAAAGGAAAGCTAAGCCCCAGGTATGTTGGACCTTTTGAGATTATTAGAAGAATAGGACCTGTAGCTTATCAGCTACAACCGCCAGAGGAAATGGCAAGAGTACATGATGTGTTTCATGTATGTAATCTCAAAAAGTGCTTAGCAGACGAATCACTAGTGATACCTCTTAAGGACACAGAGGTAAATGAGAAACTTAAGTTTGTTAAGAAACCTTGTTCAGATTGAAGATAGAAATATCAAGAATCTCAAACACAAGAGACTAGTTCTGGTCAAAGTGAAATGGGATTCCAAGAGAGGACCAGAATACACTTGGGAACTCGAGTCAGAGATGCAACGAAAATACCCACGCCTATTCCAGTATACCTCGAAGAGGAGATCTAAAACAAGGTGGGGAGGATATAACAACCCTCCTAGAACCCTTAACGTGACCCTAAACGTTCCTAAACATACCCCGTACGCAAGAAACAGACCCGAAATACCCTTACACTTAGAAAAATCAAGAAAAACCAAGTTTGGGTGTCGCTCGCGGGCTGCGAACCAGGCCCTTGGGTCCTTCGCGGGGCGTGACAGCCCTTACTTGACCGGCACACAATGCAGCCATGTGTCGTCACTCGTGGCAAGCCTACCCCTTGACTCACCGGGCCTACAGCCGCCTTTTAGGCTCTCGCGGTCCGTGAAGGCCCTAGTTGTATCTCTCGCGGGGCGCGAGAGAGTGGTCGACCAGCCCTATAAATAGGGTGAACGAGCTCAGTTGTTCGTCATTCAAATTTCTTTCTTTTCTCTGATCACTATTAAGCTAAAACTCTCGGGAAATATTACCCCTATAAAGCAAAGCTCTGCCTCGTTGTAAGTATTATAACCCTGCTGTTACCCTACACGATCGATTTAGGGCTCCATAACGCATGTCAGGGCTCTGCCCGACTCAGTCGTTGGAGTTCTGTCTCATGTATACACCCGATTGATTTAGGATTCTGTAATGTATGTCAAGGCTCTGCCTGACTCAGTCATTGGAATTCTGTCTCGAGTTGTACAGTTAATGTGATTTGGGTTATTTTACTAACACGTGTGCATTGTTTAATTTTAATAGATAACAACCAGGAGAATTACCAGGTGGGTATAGTAGCATTACCTAAGTCAACAATGTGAGTACATTTTCTTTTATAAACTCTTTTTGTGAGTCAAAATCTTTTACCAAACCTCAAATGTTTTCAAATACAATTACAGTGATTAAGTCTTTGTAATTCTATAATTGTTGCCAGTATTATGGGGTTTGTATACAGTACTTGATAACCTTCACAATTGGGCACGGGTATCCAATGTGTGATATGACCATAGTCACAGATCCGTCGAGTGGCACATACTGACCGAGTAATTGTGTAGATATAAACATTGTAATCGCCCTTAATACTGTAATGTGTAAACAACTGATGCTTTACCAAAATGGAAAGTACTTGCCAGTATTTCTTGCTGATAAAATGTTTTTAAAACGCGTTTCAGGTAACACAATATGAAAGCCAAATAGAAGTGGCTATAAAAGTTACCTAAATAAAATGGAGTTTTTGTTTTCAATAGTTAGGGTTTATCCCAAAAAATGTACTGTCAAATGAACTTGGGTTTTATCCCAAAGAGTTATTATAAAAAGTTTGGTGTTTTACTCTTATACAAATATATTTCATAACTACGGTCCTGATGTATTCCGCTGCCAAATTAATAAACGCCGATACCACCCATCTGAGCTCGCGGCTCCCGCTCCCGGGGTAGGGGTCGGGGGCTGCGACACTCATATATGATTGAATACCAACAATCCACATGATATGCTTGAATCAAGTTTTCAAACCGTTATTCCTAACACTTGAATTCATCTATTCTTATCATTCTTGGTGGTTTTACTTGTGTTCCAAATTCATTTTCTAACTTTAAACTCTGAACCACCCAACTAGGAGTTGTTGCAAAAGAATTATAGAACTTCGAATCCATCGTCAAACACTTGAATTAGGAAAAACACCTGAAAAAGTCAATAAACGGTCAAACAGAACTTACAAACGAAAGGAACAATAGCCTTTCGTGCGGGAGGGATTGCCTCTCGTGCCAATGGTTAAGATTTTGAAGCTAAATAAACTTATGTGTCTTTCGCGCGAAAGGTATCCTTTCGTCCGAAAGATAATTTTTCAAACAATAAAATCTACTCGTTCCGCGCGAAAAGTCAACGTTTCGTGCGAAAGGTTAGCTGTTTTGTGCGATAGGTTCCTTCCTCTCGAAAATCAAGTTACGTTTTTTGACATTTTTTTTCAAGATTTTTCACCGATTTACATTTTATTATGATCTGATATGTTCAAGGGTTTGTTATTATGTAAATTTTCACAACATATTCAACTTTTAGGTAATTTTGTCCATGAATTTGTTGTCAATTTGAAGTTTAAAAAGAAATAGTAGAAGATAGAAGTGAAATGATATGAAATAGTCTTCAATTCTGCTCAATTCGGCTAAAATATTGTTCTCTCTGTCATTGAAACCGACCTCCAAGCTTTGATACCACTTGTGAGGACCATTTAGATTCTTCAAATGCTCCGACCGGTCAGGTATTCACCATATCATGTGCGAAATCCATGTATAATGATGACAAACACAAGAATTTCCTAATTAAACT
>JARYGA010020748.1:0-35105 GCA_030545235.1 Helianthus tuberosus
AGTTTAGACCCTTTCAGCCAACAATCTTGAGTTTTTACAATCAAAGATGTTTATTTTTTTTTAACTTTTTTGGCGTTTTACCGATAAAAAGAACGCCACGAAATAAGATCACCTTTAAACCTCAAATTTTGATCATGCTAAAATCAATAATGTTTTGATGTATGAGATGGACAACATTGTTAATCCTCGGTTAAGAAAGATAACTGACAATGTTGTCCACCCCATACAGCTAAACTTTATTGAAAACAAACCTCAATAATTTTTTTGTATGTTTTGGCGTTATAAATTTGAATGAAGTTTATGATAAGTCAATAATATTTTACTCAATGAAATGGACAATATCCTTGTTTTGGTCAAAAATCCAGCAAAGATAATGCAACCAAATCTTCTGTTGTGAGGTGTGATGCTTGAATCAATGAACAATATTAAGGATTACTCAGAACAAGTGACACAAGGATTTATACGAGGAAAAAGCCCTTGATCAAGAGTTGATCTCCGGCATAAAAAACCTCGGGTGATGGAAACTACCGATCACCAACTAAGATTAAACAAAAGAAGTTTACAACTCGGGATGATAACAAGCTTGTTACAAGGATCACTAGTGTGTAATGTGCCAAAAAATGTATGAAATCGCCAAGTAGTGTTCGAGTGCTGTTTTAGAGCTGTTACGAGAGTGTGTGTATGTCAAAATTAGCTAAGTGTTTTCTATCAAGCTTGTTATCCCCATTTTAAATTAGAAAATAACTAGTCTAACTAACTATCCGCAATTTGTGCACTCTCCCCACGATCTCCATAACGTTCACAAGGTCAAGCACGTGCGGAATATTGAGGGAATATACTCCAGGAATTTCGGTGAGACTTGGTCCATGCTCTCGTTCCTGCAAAACAAGTTTACGTACAAGGAAGACAATTGTTAGTAGTAGGATAACAACAGTGATCCTGAATCCTGATCCTGCGACACCTGCTGAGGATCCTTAATTCAAACAGAATTGAGGATCCATGATCCTGGTAGCAGTTGAGGACCCGTGATCCTTAGGATTTAGAAAATCCTCCCCTAACAATCCTCACATAAGGATTTTGTCTATTTCATTGAGTGAAATATCTACCGACAGGCAAACTGAATTTCAAAAAAAAAAAAAAACGTTTTGGGGGTAGGAAGATATTTGATCTTTGTTTTTTTTTTTTTTGGCGTTTCTGAGGAGAATGAGTTATATAAAATATGGCGTTTGGGTTTTTGTGTGTGTTTTTAATTCAAGGTCTGAGATGTTGTATATATAGGATTTTTTTGGCGGTTTTTTTATGCGGGATTTTACTATAATTAAGTTTGGCGTTTTATATTTAATGGCGTTTTACTAAGAATGATCTGTGATTTTTGTTTTTGGCGTTTTATTTCTTGAGATGGTGTTTTGTGTGTGGTAGTCAAAAGACCCTTTTACCCTTAATGAAGCGCGTCCACGTAATAAAATTGATGTTATTTACCAAAACACCACCGCGCCAATCTAGTCCATAGATTGTTTTGATCGGACGATCGTTAAGCGTTCTCACCGTTCTCACACTTTCTACCGTTTTCACTAAATCCCGACCCCATAAAGTTACACCTTTTTATATATTAATTTGTATCCGATACCCGATGGGTATTTACCCGCTATAATAGGGATGGCAATGGGTCGAGTTTGGGACGAGTTTAGGTAATCCCAACCCCAAACCCGGTTAGCTAAGTTTTTATAAACCGTTCTCAAAACGTGTCGGGTTTCTAGCGGGTAAGTACCCATCGGGTACACCTACGGGTTGGGTAAACCCGTTAATTTAAAAAAAAATTACCCGTTGGGTATACCCAACCCAAAATCCATCGGGTAACTACTATTATTGCATTTATCAAATATATCAAATAACTATAAATAAAATACCTATATGTCACTAATCAGTTACATTCAGTATTATCATTATAGAAATATATCAAATAACTACAATGTATACGAAATAAAATACCTATATGTATAAAAAATAGATGTATCATATATATACATATTTAAAAATATAGAAGAAATTATATCGGGTAAACGGATGCACTTTAACTGGTAATCGGGTCGGGTATATCACCGAATCCCAAACCTGTCACGACCCCCGACCCACCCTGGACGGAATCGGGAGCCGCGAACAGCCAAGTGGTACCGGTGATTATTTTGAAAAATATTGCAGCGGAAATTTCATCAGGACCGTGAGTTAGGAAAAATATCAGAGTTTAGAAAACACCGGATTTTATTTATTAAATAGATGGGATAAACCCATGTTTTACAAAGGTAGCTTTAATAAGGGATAAACCCAATTACATAAAACAATATTTCTTAATTTGATTTAATTAATAAAATAAGCCACTTCTTGAAGCCTTTCAGTGCCGTATCCATCTCTTACTCCAATCTACTGTAATTACCTGAAACGCGTTTTAAAAAGGTTTTGTCGACAGGAAATACTGGTGAGTTCATTCATTTTTACTAAAACGACTCGTTTGTTATAATTTACAGTATTAAGAGCGATTACAATGTGTATATATCAACCAATTACCCAACGGTATTTGTCACTCGACTCGCTTCTGTGACTATGGTCATATCACCCATTGGCTAACCCGTTGTCCAATGGTGAAGATTATCAAGTAATGTATACAAAACCCCACATACCGGCTGTAATATGGAGATTACAAAGACTTAATCCCTGTAATTATAACTTTGAAATAACATGATTTTGTAAAATACTTTGATTTAAAAAAAAGAGAATGACTCACATTATAAGCATGCAGATTTATACGGGCAGAGCTTAGCCTATTGATTAGTCTTGTAACCTAGTGCACACGAACTAGGTAAGTAACTTAATACAACATTTACGATAACTCACGAGATTAAAACCCTCACGACAAATGATAAAGTGCAATCACTTAAACATCCATCGGATTCACAATGAATGACAGAGTATTCCCCGAGTTCGGGTGGTACTCAAACATCCTGTCGGAATCACGACTAATGACAAAGGATAGCATTTAAACATCCGGTTGGATAGTTTCAATCGATCGGACATTGAATCGTAGCAGCGATCGAGTTAATACCCTGTTATTGCGGCAGCGTTTCGTGTTGTGTGTGTTTTGTAGTAAACAGGTGATATCTCGACGTAGGAAATGAATTTTAACGTTGTTCCAACGCAGAAATGCAAATCCCAAACCCCACTATTTATACTTAAAATTCGACCCCCTCGCGTGACGCGAGGGGTCACCTTTGGGCGTCGCGTGACGCGACGGGTCACATTTCATCATATGGCTGCCACGTGTGTTTCTAGCCTAGCTGAGTCGACGGATCTTGAAAATTCGATTTAGACAGCAAAATATGTGGATAATTGTCAATAGGGAATACCCCCCTCTGAGTTTTAGGGGCCCTGATCCTGATTGTTCTGAAAATTTTAGGGTTTATGTAGGATTACTTAGGGGTTTTAACTAAGGTTTCCTTTTGTATAAAATATAATAATAAATAATAGTTTTGGTGAGAGTTGTTATGGTTTGGGACAAAAAGGAAATAAAATAGTGAGAAAAGAAAATGGATCCACTTTGTAACTTTAAGGTTCAACTAGAAAGCCTCCTGGTATAAATTTTGGGTATAACTTCTGAGCTATAAAATATATATATATATATATATATATATTTGTACTCGTGTTAAGTATAGTACCCCTCATTCAACCTTGTCCTTATGTCACGAGACAGAACCCCAATGAACTTAGTCAGGCAGAGCCTTGACATGCGTTATGGGGCTCAGATCAATCGGAAAGGGTAGCGGTGATCGGGAGTTAAAACACTTAGAACGGGCATGGATTTATTATTATTACCAATGAAGAATATAGATTTATTAGAAAATACAGTTGAGTGCGAGAGAGAAGACAGAAGCTAAGCAAATTAGAATGATGAACTTATGCTTCTATTTATAGTAAATGTTTGTCTTGGGGACTAAGGTTGTCAGCCACGTATCCTCCATCTCAATTTAATGTTTTAGATTTCTATAGTTACACGTATTATGCATGCATATTCTAATATATACAAATGGACGTGTATTTTCACTTCATAGGTTAGTTTGTAATTTATTATTATATTATTTTATATATTATAATTAATTTAACTTCTTCACTTATTTGGCGTGTATAACTTTTAAATTATAATGTTCTAGAAAATAATAAATATGTCTTTAGAACGAGTATATTATTGTCTACATTTTGAACCAAGTTTCATTAAAAACAGAGTAGGTTCAAATATAATGTATTTTTATAATTTAATTATTATACGGTTCCTAGGCCCTTCTAGGTACTTCATATTTCTAACAGTCGACTTACCCGTAATATACCTGTATAATAATATAAGTTTTTATATACTTTTATTTTATTTAGAAAGGTCACCTATATACAGGCCAATTAATTAATATAATATTCCAACCAACTATATAAAATAGTGTTTAAAACTATTTGGGTTGAATATTTATATTAAAAATAAACTAGTTACTAGTTGTTAATAAACTTAACCAAACCTATAATTCTTATATAAAAATATGAATGTTACAAAACCCGTCCCAAATATGTCGAGTTTTGGATTTACCCATCGGGTTTAGGTTCGATTGTCATCCCTAATCCGATTCATTCGGCTTACCCATACCCAATAATTGGTGATGGTGATTTATTATCTAACGGTAAACTAAAAAACAAAGAGAGAACGAGAGTAAAGTGCAATTTGTCTCCCTGAAGTTTGGTTCAGATTGCTGTCTGACTACATGTATTTTATTTTTTTGCCCGATGAGACCCTGACGTGGGTATTTCATTGCCAAATGCCCCCAGCCGTTAGTCAAACGTTGAGCAAAAAATGAAATACAGGAGTCAGACGACAATCTGAACCAAACCTCAGGGAGACAAATTGCAATTTACTCAGAGAACAATATGATTACAATTTTATTCGAACTGGTTTTAATAACAAAAAGAGAGAACACAGTCGGTTCCATGTTTCAAACCAACCTGAACCGTTTAATTGGTAAATTGCCAAAAGCAAACCGTTGGAATCTCAAATAGGTTAAGACTTGTTTTAGTCTGATAAGTTTGATTGCTTTTAATGGTTTATAAACACCTCGATAGTTTGTAATGGTAAAAAAAGTTTGTGAATAAAAATCGTGTAAACAAGTCGAGCCTGATCCTGCCTAAGCTCAAGCTCGACTTGTTTAACTTTAAAAGGCTTTTGGTGACTTAATTTGAGAGAGATGACGCGAATTTAATGTTCAAGATATTGTAATGCAATGTTGTCGGTTTCTTTTTGGGACTCCCATTTTCTTACAGGTGTATTGTTCTATTTTGTGATCTAATAAAATAGCCGCTATTAAAAAGAATATGTATATACAATTTAGTTGTTTATATGATAACTACGATGTAAATACATATCTAAACGATTATACAAAATAACAGACTTGTTTAGAATCGTAAGTCTAGCTAAACTCAATATGTAAAGTTCGGGCTCAAACTCATTTATCAAATACTCTCAAATATAAGTTTAACTCAAGAGTTTTTTTTCGTGAATCGGTCTTGAACATTTCACAATTAGCTACCTCATTTAGGCTATGTGTTATGGGTGCAAAAGGAACATTCGGGACGCCTATGTGGAGGTGAGGGGTGGCGTGGAATGCCACACCCTTCCCGCTTCCCTTGAATTTTCTAGGTGAAGGTGACATCGGCCCCACTCATCATGCACTCATACAAAGGATTCAAAGTGTTGTGGGGAAGTCCTACGTGAAAGGGATGACGGGGAACACCACGTCCCTCCCTGTAAGAGGTGAAGAGAGAAGTCGTAACCGTAACCATAACACATAGTCTTGTATCAATAATAAATAAATAAAAAGTTATTGCTTTATTAACACTTAGAAAAGAATTAATCTTGATAGATTATTGGTCAATGTACATTTTGAAAAGGGAAAAAAAAGAAAGAAAAAGAAAAGAAAAGAAAGCATGAAAGTTGAAGAAAGTAAAGGCAAAAAGAAAAAAACAAAAAGAAGAAAGAAAACTGAAGAAGCAAAGCATGAAGCCAAATTTAGGGACAATGGTGCACTCTCCGTTTTATTAGGGTTTCTTTTTCCCCAAACACAACGCCACCAGATTTCCACCTTCTTCCCCAATATCCAGTAACAATACTCTCTCTCTCTCTCTCTACTTGTCTTATGCTGTTTCTTCCTTCATTTTCTTAGGGTTTTCAATACTGTTCATCAATCTTTGTTTCTGTTTAATCACTTTATTATGTTGTTTATACTGTTGCCCTTTTTCTTGATTTTTTTACAAAGTTTTTTCTTCTTTTTTCTGGGAATTTTGACTATGGTATGGCTGTTGTACAAGATGCTTACTTTCAGTTGAATTTTATTGAATTATAGAGCTGTAACATTGATGTTATTATTAGACCATGTATGGCCTACTTTTTTGCTTAAGAAAATAGAATAAAAATAATTACTTTCATGGTCAAAGTTTTCATCTTTGAATAGAAATGAATTCAATTTTTGTCTCTATGGGGATTGTTTAGTTTGTAATATACTTTTTGAATGAATCATCAAGTGTTTTTCTTGTTTTGGGTTGTTCATGTGTTGTTGAAAATTCCAAAGATTAATGTGGCTAAGTAAGTTACTCTATTTTTATTAATTTCAGGGCTTCTATTGTGAGTTCAAGCATATTGCATCATTCTTTCTATATAAATTAATAGTGTTGTTACAAAAGATAGCTAAAACGGGGTCGCTCTGTTGTGTGGCCGCAAGGCCACATGGGTCCAATGCGGTTAGCCAGGACTGGTCCATGGGTCCACACGAGCCCTACTGGAGGACCAACACAAGCTTCTCACCGCCCCCACCAAGATGGGATTTTCGGTTCCAAAACGAAGGCCAGTCGTTTGGTTCTCAAGAGGGAAGTCGGTTATATGGTTCGTCAACATCTTCAAACAGTAGAGGAAGTAGGAACTGGTTTAGGGGAAATTATTTACCCAATCATCGGCATTCGACTTCTGATGGATTTGGGGCGTTTTTTAGTAGTCCGTCTGAATTATCGCCAGCTCAGCAGTGGACTCCTCCTACTGTGCAAGAAATCAGCCTAGATGAATATGCTAATTCGTCAAAAAGAGGTAATGTTAATACTCGATTAGCATTTGTTATGGTGTTTGCGATATTTATGTTACATCGCAGTATTATTGATACTTCATCATTCATCTATATTAATAATAGAGAGAAGAGTGTTGAATAGTGGGTAAACCCGACCCATTTTAACTGCTTATAATTGGATGAATCTAGATGTTATTATCTATGCAGTTAATATCGGTGATATACCGGCTATATCGGTCCCTTAGTGAAATATCAGTGTCAAATATCGGTCAAAATATTGGTACCGATATTATCGGCGATATAACCCACCGATATTTGACCGATATCACTGAATTATTAGCGTTAAGTTGCTATATATATAAATTCTGCATGATATTAAAATTACCGATATCTCACCGAGATAATCTATATCTCAAATGTCGGTCCTTGACAGATATCCGATATTTTACCGCATTAACTGCATAGGTTATTATCTTTATCTGATCTTGTGTCTATATTGTGTTGTCATATTTTATATACAGTTCAATTGCTAATAAGTGGTTTCAAGAAACTTTTTAAATGTTAATCTAGTTAATCAGGTAACAATATTAAATAGTAGCAGCCATGCTAATAAATTTGTTTTGATGAGATCTGTTGATGATTGAAATTAATTAGTATTTTATAATTGATTGATGAAACTCTTTGTAGTGTTGACTGTTCATAAGATGTGACCATAATTCTTAACGTTTATTCTGCAATTCATTTTCGCAGTTTTGGGGCCGCTATCCTTTTCGCCAACTTCTGAGGTATTTTTTTATATCCACAACTCATGTATCATTTTTTTTATATCGAGCATGTATCATTTGATTATACGTTAAAAATACTTGTAGGGACTTTCGGCTCCCCATTACGGCAGAGCTTCGGTTTCTTCAAATTCAGACAGCAGCGATTACGAACCAATAGCAAAATCACAATCTAATTTCACTACTCGCGGTTGCTTCATGTCGAAACCCGTTCACCCGTTAGCCTTTCCAAACAATCCCAGATTTCAGGACTCTGATGACAACAACAACCTTCATTCTGAATACGACTTTTCAGATGTTTCTGAACCCGATTCCCTCAACAGATCCAACGCTCACAAATGCAACCTGTGTGAGCGATTTCTATCTCAACGATCACCTTGGAGTTCCCGTCAAATTATTAGAAGCGGAGATATGCCGGTCACAGGCGTTCTTTCTTGCCGTCATGTCTTCCACGCTGAATGTTTGGACCAAACAACACCAAAAACACAAAACGGGGACCCACCGTGTCCCGTATGTGCTAAATCCGAAACTAAATACTCTCCGGAACAACGGGTTTCATCAAAGTTGAAAAGCGGGTTCCCACGGGTCAGACCGTTTCGTGAGGACGGACCGTCTAGACCGTGGGGCTGTGTTCAGGCGGGAAATTGTGTTGAAGGGGCGCTGAGTGCACAACCATCACATAACACTATGCTGTTACTTAACCGTAACCGGGTCAAAAAGAGTCCGTCTTTGAAGAAAAGTGGCACGGGTTCACCACAATCAGGTGGCGGTGAGGGGGTCGGGTGTTCTAAGTCAGCGTCAAGTTCGAGAAAGAAGTTATAAACTGGTGAGTCATGTGTATGTATATAACTCTGCAAGCACAAAATTTGGTTGTTTGAACTTGGTGGTTTTGTTAACTTGATTGATAGCTAGTGCCCCAAATTGCTAATAGTGGGTGCAATTTTCCTCTTTCTATAATGATATGTAAAATGTATCAAATCTAATTGCTGACTTTTGGAAGTCAATGTGCTGTAGTTGTGTTTGAAATATTACAAATCATTTAGTTTTCAATTTCAGGGAAACTTCATAGAGAAGTAACCAAGTTTATCTAGTGTTATACATACATTCCACTAAAAAACAACTCCTATATCAATATATTTCCACTAAAAACAAATACTTTTTCTCTCTCCTTTCAATTAAATAATATTATCATTACATTTTTCTCTCACTTCCACTCACAACCACTTTCAAAATATATTAAAAAATTATAACGGGTGAACAGTGTCCCCCCAAATATACAGATAAACAGTAACATTTTCTCTCTCCTCTACTCACAACCACTTTTTATACCCTTTATAATATAAAAACCCTCCTCACATAATTTGATGGTTAGAATGTGAATGCTCTTACATTCAAACTAATTCTCTTTTTCAAACTTAAAACTAAAAATACATTTTTTTAATTTTAATTATACAAATGACTATTTTTTAGGCTTAAAGAATTAAAAAAATGACTATTTTTTTTTTCACTTTTGAAGTAAAAAATGAGTATTTTTTTATATTTCAAAAATTAAAACCATTTTGTAAAATTTTAAATTAATGTTGTGCAATAGGAGTTGTATTGTGTGCATTGTGCTTTGTAGGATGATTTTTCATTATGTACCTAACCGGTACCGGTATCGAATTTACCAAACCGGGTACACTTTCGGTACCGATTTAGTACCGACTTTTGAGATTTTCGGTACCGGTTCGGTACCGGTATTTACCCTCAAATACCGGTATCAAACCGTACCGTACCGGGTATATTCTGTACCGGTACCCACTTTTGGGGATTTTTGATACCGGTTGGTACCGAGCTCATCCCTATTTGTAAGAACCCTACAGTTTATAAATTTATGCTTGGTTTTTGTTATAATTTTGTAACATTAATATTTTTTGATCTAGCGCATTTCATTGACCTGCATTTGATAACAGTTTGCACGAACTGAAATTTATAAATATGTGTTTGCTTTTTGCTATGGTTCTTTAGCATCATATTATGTGTTCAACTCAAAAAGCCCCGCGACGCAACGCGCGTGGGTCTTTATCCTAGTTTATATTAAGATGGACAAAAATATTGAGTATTGGGGCAACCTCATAAATTATATATACATGAGGGACTTTTTTTTAATTTGAATTATAAATGTGTACCTAATCAAATATGTTTATAGATATTATTTTTTAAGAGTTATATTATTCAATGAATAAACTAATAAAACTAATATATTTAAATCTATACTATATAATAAAAGAAACCAATAAAGGGACACTTGTCATGATTGTAGACCATCTATATAATTATTATTTAATTTAAATTATTAAATTTAATATGTTTAAAACATTTAAGAAATTACGGATAAAGTTCCATAAAATATATTATTATTTATTTATATTAATTACTAGGTTAGAAATTATATCTTAATTCATTAATTGTAGATAATTATTATTTAATTTAAATTAGTAAGTTTAGAGTAAAATGCACAGATAGTCCTGTGATTTTGTAAAATAACATCTATAGTTCCAAACTTTTGGAAATTACACCGAAGCTCCCTATGGTTTGACAGTTTATTACTTGGATAGTCCCTGGAGTGGATGAGGGTTAGTTTTCTTAGTTAAATGGGTGTGAAATGACCTTAATGCCCTTACCCTCACCACCTGCAACTCCCTCATCGATAGACCCCTTCTTCGTGCATTTTACAAAAGTTGGGGACTATAGGTGTTATTTTACAAAATCACAGGGACTATCCGTGCATTTTACTCTTAAATTTAATGTGGTTTGACAGTTTGTTACTCGGATAGTCCCTGGAGTAGATGGGGGTTAGTTTTCTCAGTTAAGTGGGTACATTTTTTTAGAACTAATAATTTAAGACCACTATTATTTAAATAAAACTTGGGTTATTAAATGTATGTTCACATGACTGTTAAAACTCGTGAGAAAGTCGATGATACAGTCTGTCTTCTAATCGATGGTTCAAATGCTTACATATTTATAAACTTGACAAACATCACAAGATTTGATCATACATGACACAAAATTTTGTTTGGATATCAGAAAAGCGTCTTAAGAATATCGTTTTATAATTGTTAAATTTTCGTTATTAACTATTTGATTTTTTATTTACTTAACGAGTAAATTTCAAAGTTCGTCCTTTATGTATGTCTAATATATCAAAGTATGTCATTTATCTTTAATAAGCTCAGAAAACATCCTTAATGTTTGAAAAACCAATCAGGTTATGTCCTTTACCCTAAACCTTGTTTGTTTTCCCAGTTAAGTCAGGTCACATGTAAAGCACATGAGGGCATTAATGTCATTCTACCTACCAATATATATATACACCCACCCACACATACATACAGAACACACACTCTCATCTTTCTCTTTGCTCTCTCTCTCTCTACTACCAGCCCCCCTCTCTTTCTCTCTCACTCTCTACGAAAACTCAAACCCTACGATCCTCTTCAATTTCAAGTTTCTACAAACTATCATCTCTCTCTACAAAACAAAAAGAAAAACCCTGTCTTTCTAATCTAACGGTTGTGGTGGTGAAATTTGGGGATTTTTGTTGACCTAAAAAAAACTCGAATCTTCAGCCAAATCAACAGCAGCAAAATTACCGGTGGCGAAATTTGGGGATTTTTTTTACCCTCGGACCACAGAAACGAGCGGTGGCAACCGCTCGTTAAGTCCCTAAAATTACCGTCCACCAACTGTTCGACATCTTGCCTCAATGAATCTTCAGCCAAATCAACAGCAGCAAATCTCAACAATGTGTCGTTAAACACTGGTGCACGTCTTTTCTCCACCACGACGTCATTCCGGTACCCCAATTCCCCACCGGAGGAGACGCCGGAAACCATGACTCGGAAACAGAGTGTGGCGGCGGCTGCAATAATACACACAACACTGAATATAGGACGAATTGACCTCTTCATGTTAACGGTTAAACCCCTTTTCAGTCAACGGTGAGTCAACTCAGATCCGATGATGAATCGGAATGAAACCCGTTTGATAACCCACATGAAGATGTGAGTAATGATGAGATTGGATCGGAGATTTTGGAGATTTGGTGAATCTAGCAAGTGGGTGTTTGAGGGTAGAAATAATAAGGGGTGAAAACTAAAACTGAAACTGAAAAACCAGAGGGTGTTGTGAAGTAGATGGATTATTTGTGAAGAAATAATGTATGTTTTTACATTTGGGTTTAAAACCGAACCGCTGTTCTCCTCCCCCCCCCCCCCCGACGTCTCGCTCTCTCTCTCTTTCCGTACCGTCGCCGCCATATGCCACCACCATCTGGTGGTGGCTGTCGTCAATCGGAAATCGGAGGGGGGGGGGGGGGGTGCCGCCCCCGGATTGGAGAACCGAGGAGGGGAGTGGAGATCGAGAGGTGGGGGTGTTTGGCAGTGGATTTGTGTGAGTGTGTGATTTCTCTGTGTTTGATTTGGGCTATTATTGTGTGTGTATGTTGTTTATAAGTTGCAGACTATGAAGAAGATGGATGGGTGATGTAGAGAAATGAAATTGTGAAAGGGCTTGGTAGGTAGAATCACATTAATGCCCTCATGTGCTTCACATGTGACTTGACTTAACTGGGAAAACAAACAAGGTTTAGGGTAAAGGACATAACCTGATTGCTTTTTCAAACATTAAGGATGTTTTCTGAGCTTATTAAAGATAAAGGACATACTTTGATATATTAGACATACATAAAGGACGAACTTTGAAATTTACTCTTTACTTAACCCGTGTGATACACGGAGTTATAACCTAGTTACTAGTTATAAACAAAAGTAACCTTTCATGTTATCAAGTGGTATCGTATTAACATGACAATTGCGTAACAAATAAAATTGTGTACCTTGGTGATTTAGTGAACCAGGTAGAACATGTATTGCTGTTAAAAAAAGTTAGAAAAATGTTTATTATGTAACGTTATACTAATTAACATCATCCTAAACCAACTATAATTTTCTGAAGAGTTAAAAAGTAGCAACCAAAACTAAAAGGACGAAAAATGCCAATCTCATAATTTAAAGCCACAGTTATCAAACCCAAAAAAAACCACACGGCGGCAACAACCGTTAATTCAAATTTACAGTTACCACAACAATCCACATAAAAAAAAAACCATCACCAAGATTCACATTCACATTCACACTCACAACTTTCCAATCCAAAAAACATGGAACAACCTGATGATGAATACGGTGTCCGGGTCTACACCCCCTCCCCACAACCCAACTTCGCTCGGGTCCCAACCCCGCCCCCACCGCCCCCGCTAGACCCCTCCGCCCCAAGCGGTGCTGCCCGAAGAAGGCGCGCGATGGCCAACGGCTTCCAAAAAACACTCTCAAAAACCTCAATGCTAGTAAACTTCCTCCCGAGCGGCACGCTTCTAACGTTCGAGATGGTCCTTCCCTCGGTCTATGGCAAAGGCGAATGCACCGGGGTCACAACCCTCATGATCAATGTCCTACTAATGATTTGCACTATGTCTTGTTTTTTCTTCCATTTTACGGATAGTTTTCGCGGGGCAGATGGAAAGATTTATTACGGGTTTGCCACCCCGTGGGGCCTAAAAGTGTTTAAGACGGCCCCACCGGGTGTTGAAGTGCCGAAAGACGAGAGGTTTAAACTTGGGTTCTCGGACTTTGTGCACGCGATGATGTCGTCGATGGTTTTTCTAGCGATTGCGTTTTCGGACCATCGGGTTACGAATTGTTTGTTTCCTAGGCACACGGAGGAGATGGATGAAGTTATGCAAAGTTTTCCGTTGATGGTTGGGATTGTGTGTAGTGGTTTGTTTTTAGTGTTTCCGAATACCCGATACGGGATTGGATGTTTGTCGGCTTGATTTCTTTTCATCGTTTGTTGTTGTTGTTTATGTATTGTAGTTTGATCATGAATGTAACAGCTTTTAATTTAATGTTCAAATGCTAGTTCTGATGTTTGAAAGTTAGGTATGAATTTTTATAATATATTGATTTCTGATACAAATGATTTGTGGGGTGTATAAAAAACAAACATGATGTTTCATAAATAGAATCAAGTTTTGAGTACATTAAAACCAACAAACATGTTGATACATAAAGATATTATTTGTAAACTGTAATGAATGTTTTTTTTACATTTTATATATTATTTATAAAAACTAATAAGTATAAGAAGACCAAAATCGTCCTTAAGGTTTGGGTAGATTTGTTTATTCTATCAATTTTTTTTGTATTTAGGTCAGGTTTGTAATTTGTTGTCATTATCATCCAATTTGCTAACTCGGTTTTTTTTGGTAAGGTGAGATGCTTTTTTTCTTTATTACTTTTTTTGAACAGAAAATTTGGTGTAATTAATCAAAAGAAATATAATTATTAAGAATTTTTTTAGAGTAAACTGCCATTTTGGTCCCTGTGGTTTGAGCACTTTTGCCATTTTAGTCCAAATCTCAAACTTTTTACATCTGGGTCCCTGTGATTTGTATTTTGTTGCCATTTTAGTCCAAAATCCAAAAACCCTATTTTTTTTTACTGTTGCAACCTCCTATTTTGTCTTTTAGTTTAGGGGCATTTTGGTCATTTTGCTTTTCATTTAACATTTTCTTAATTCAAAAATTAATATATATATATATATATATATATATATATAGGTAGAGAATCCTGTAAAAAGTGCTCAAAGTGTGAGAAGTGTATTATAACACTATATATAATATTATATAACACCATATAAACACCGTATAACAATATGTAACACCATATAATACCATATAACACTTTGTAACACTATATATCATTATATAACAAATATAACACTATAGGTTGTCTGATAGCATGTCTATGATAGATGTATAGTGTTATATCTGTTATATAATGATATATAGTGTTACATAGTGTTATATGGTATTATATGGTGTTACATATTGTTATACGGTGTTTATATGATGTTATATAGTATTATATATAGTGTTATAATACACTTCTCACACTTTAGGCCCTTTTTACACTATCCTTACCCTATATATATATATATATTAATATACACACATACAGCAGTTCATCATCCCCAACAATCACTCTTCTCTCTCTATATAGCACCACCACCACCACCGCCGCCTAGGGGTGTTCAACATCGGATAATCCGGTTTTCGGATATCCGAAAATCGGATATCCGAAATTTCGGATAGTGAAATATTGACATCCGAACCCGAATCCGAAATTTCGGATATCCGAAATTTCGGATTCGGGTTCGGATATCTAATCGGATATCCGAATATCCAATTTTTTATTTAATTTTTATTTTTTTTATTTTTTAATATTTGGAACCAGATTTTTCGGATATCCGAATATAAATTTCGGATATTTTTCGGATATTTCGGATATTTTTTTCGGATATTTCGGATATTTTTCGGATACTTCGGATATTTTTTGGATATTTCGGATATTTTTTCGGATATTTCGGATATTTTTCGGATACTTTGGATATTTTTCGGATACTTCGGATATTTTCGGATATTCGGATATCCGAAAAAAAAAATAATTAAATTTTCGGATATTTTCGGATAATCCGAATATCCGAAAATTCTCAAAATCACTATCCGAATCCGAATTTTCGGATTATCCGATTTTCGGATGTCCGAAATTTCGAATATCCGAAAATTCGGATATTTCGGATACGGGTTTTCGGATATTTCGGATTCGGTTTCGGATTCGGTTTCGGATTCAGATTTTTTTGAACACCCCTACCGCCGCCACCACAACCACTGAGACTCTTACACTCCCTCTCCCTCTCTCGATTACACTCAAACTAGCAAACACAGGGACTTCATCCTCTTCACATGATAAAAACCCAGACCAAGCACCCTCTCGGTCCGGTGACGGCGGCCGGTGATTCTGTGAAGCCGGCGGCTGCCGGTGGGCTCCTCCGACGAGCCAGACACACCCCCCTCGCATCCCCTCTTCATCACTTTCATGTACCCGTTCACGCACACATCGGAATTTAGAGAGAGACTGTTCGGAAGAGGAGAGAGAGAGAGATCAGGCGGCGGCGGCGGCTCTGGTCACTTTTCCAGCGACCCACCGGAGACGACGCTATGATTAGCGATGATGATACGTACGGTAACACCCTTCTTCACCTCCTTCTTTCATTTTAGTCTCTGTCTTTGTTTTATTTTTTTTTAAATCTGATAATGATGATGTTGGATGAAGATGGTGGTGATGACGAAGATGAATCGCTGAAGTTGAATCGTTGATTCTGCTGATGTATTTGTTGAGACATGAAAGTTTTAGATCTGAATTTGTGTTGATAAATTGCAAGATCTGAATTTGTGTTCATCAATCTGAAAGATTTGCAGGTTTTTGTGTTGTTGATCGACTGGTTTTGCAGATTGTTGTTTCTGATTAAGGAGTATAGTTTACAGGTTCGATTATTGCAGATTGTTGTTCTGATTAAGGAGTATAGTTTACAGGTTCGATCATGTGGGTTAATGGGTTTGATGCAAAATTAGGGTTTGAGTTATGTAAGGGTTTTGGGTTTGGGAGGGTTGGCGGCAGTGGGATGGTGGTGTTGGCGGCAGTGGGATGGTGGTGGTAGGGGGTGGTGGAGGTGTGGTGGTGGTGGTGGTGCTTGTTCTGGCAGTTGTTTTATTGTTGTTCTGGCAGTGACATTATTATTTATTAAATTTAGTTATAATAAATCTAAATGATCAAAATACCCCTGAGGATAAAGACAAAATAAGGAGGTTTAAGTTAAGGAATCTGGCCAAATTTGAAATTTAGACTAAAATGGCAACAAAATGCAAACCACAGGGACCCAGATGTAAAAAGTTTGAGATTTGGACTAAAATAGCAAAAGTGCCCAAACCACAGGGACCAAAATGGCAGTTTACTCATTTTTTTATGACAATAACAAAGAGTAAATTGTCATTTTAGCCCCTGACGTTCGACCAAATTTCCCATTTTAGTCCAAATAATTTTTTTGTGTCATTTCAGTCCCTAACTTTTGTCATTTTTTGCCCATCCACCACCACCACCCATCCCATCACAACCTTCTATCGTCTCCAACTTTTTGCCATCTCACAGGTACAAAAATTGATGCCAAAGAAAGCCCAGTATATATAATTATAACATAAATCATGCCAATACGACAGAGAATAAATAAAAAAAAAATTGTTCCAAATGTAAAGATACAGACACCATTATCAAGCAGAAGCATCACCATTCTGCTTCTGTTTCTTTTCAGCATGCTTGTTGTCTCCGCCTTTAGCCTTTGCTTCACGACGCTCCCTTTTCACTCCCTTTGGTGTAAACGGTAAAGATGCACTTCCAACCTGCAATGCAAAACACAATATGTCAATTAACTGAGCATACCGACATGGTTCCAGTCAGGGGTAAAATGGTCATTTAATGTCACTCGCATGTTCATTCCAAGGACCTAACACGCACAAACAATAAACTTTCATTTACTGTTTAGTGTTTTCTGTCAACAGACCTCTACATTTATCACTATAACATCTAAAACAAACAGTTTTAGTCATAGGGGTAAAATGGTCATTAAATGTCACTCGCGTGTTCATTCTAAGTTCCTAACACACGCAAAAAATAAACTTTCATTTACTGTTCACTCACCTGTTGATCTGGAACGTAAATCTTCCCGATTTTCCCTGCAATTGCATCTTTGCTGACATTTTTCTCCTGAAAGTATTACAAGTAAAAAAACATAAACAATAGTTGCAAAGTACAAGCATCCAAATGAATTGCCATACTAATAAAAACAATAAATAATTTAAACCAACCTTCTTCTTAATTAACTCATGAGGAATTTTATGAGCTTCTTTCTTTAGGCCTTCATCGGGAAGCCGGTGTCTTCTAACTACCAAATCCATTGAGGGGCCCACCTCAACCAACTCCACGCGCGGAACAACTGTGCCAGATTTTTTAAGCCTCAAAGCACAATGTGTGAACAACACTTTGTTAGACGACACGGCTGTACAAACATACACGCGATCTAATCCAGCAAGATTTAAATTACTCACAACCTGTCCTCTGAACAGATCAAGCAAAACCTCCTTTAGGTGTTTCAGTTCTTCGACATTCTCGAATCCTTCTCCGATAAAAGCAAAAAAAGGTTTTGATCCAATTAACGGAGCTATTTTCTTATCGTATGTGCATGATGACATGCTTTTGAAATTTTCAACTCCGACCTCCACGAGGTCGTAAATGTGGTGATCATATGTTCGCCCTATCACAAGATTGTCAGGCCGTTTCTTTGAGTGTGAACCATACTGCAAGGTGCAGAAAATGTAATCTTGTTAGTTTTTAATCAAAAAAGATTATATTGAATGGTTATTAACAAAAACATATGGAATTTCTGATGAAAACAGCATTTAGCTTACCACAAACAAGCTGCAATCAGTTTTGAGTGAATAAAACTCTAGTGAAGTTTCACCTCCACTCTCAAACGGTCTGATGTTATCATTTCTACGGCTATATTTCACGGCATTATCCTTCTTAAGATGATAGATTTCTGTCAAAACAGCATTCA
The DNA here is from genome assembly GCA_030545235.1 of Helianthus tuberosus. Classification (NCBI taxonomy): domain Eukaryota; kingdom Viridiplantae; phylum Streptophyta; class Magnoliopsida; order Asterales; family Asteraceae; genus Helianthus; species Helianthus tuberosus. The sequence continues at coordinate 18,470 of JARYGA010020748.1, forward strand.
AGGTGTTGCTGGTCTTTGTCCCATGCAATATGAGTGTCTTTTTCCCAAGTTCCACCTGCAAAAATGCATGAATATACATGAGCTTTCATTACAAAGCAGCAAGATTAAACTTCATGACAAACTATCTAACTTTTTTTTTTTGAAAAATAATAATAATAACAGTAATATAAATAATAACAAAATTCTTAAAAAAAATTACCAGTTTTGGGGCACGCTTCTCGAGCTCCCGCTTGGCTCTCATTGATTTAGGGGTTTTTATACGCAACATGGTATAGCTGCAACAAGGTAAAACATGTGAAATACTGTAAACAACATATGATACTTTGCAACACATACTTGTTACCTGTAAATCTGAGCAGAACTATAACATTCTTTTTGGAAAAAAAATAACATTTATGTTCATGATACCAAATTAGCCATATATTTTAAAAGCCAGTTTTTAAAACCAAAACCCATTTTTTATTATCTAATAATCCTAATGCAAACTAAACATACTTGCAACTATCTATATTGTGCTTTTCTCAACCACTCAAAAGTGCTACAAATGTCATAGTGGTAAAGTGAAGCGGCACCTCAGCCAAAAAGCTAGGGCCTCAAGACGTTCAAGTCCCACATGTTTGGTAGAGAGGAAATTGGGATCCAGTAGCCTAAACTTCTCCCACCTACAGCTTTGCAATGAAACACTTTGTCTTAACCAACGTGCAAATCGTGCAATGAATCCTAAATGTTGTCAAAAGCCCCCTAAAAGTCGAGCTTTCAAGCTCTTGGCGCTGCTTTAGGGCATTTTCTGGCCAACTTCCAGCCATGATAAAAAAACTTATATAAGGCTGGAATCAACCCAAAATTGCCTAAACTAGCCTGAAGCATGTCTAAAACCCTTAAAAAAAGGTACTTTATACTATGCGTCTAGCTTAAAAAAGCCCTCCTAGGCTTTGACAACATATAAAGTTGAATCTGAAACAAGCTCATTGCTATCTGCTGTGTTTAATTTGGTTATGTGATCCATCAAATGCGAAATGTTTCCTTTTCATCTTTACTACATCTCATCATCAAATGCTATTACTATATCAGAATCAATCTGTCTGATTATCAACAACATGACATGAAAACACAATAATCAAAACATACTACCACACACATAATCCCCAAAAATAACACTACTTTGAGCTTAATCTTTGGAACTAGCTATTCAGCATCAAATCATACACACTTTTCAACAATTATTAAACCTAAATAAATGAGAATAGAACAATTTCAGGTAATGAAGTAGATAACTGAAAGTGATGATGCATACCGAATGACGTGTAGGTTTTCGGTGAGACCTTGAAGAAAGAAGAAGAAGAAAGAGCGGTTGGTTGTGTTTGGGAAGCAAAACCCTAACTGGTAGCAAGCAAGGGGTTAAGATTTTGGGTTTATATTGGTGGGTTTTCTTTTTTTCTTTTTTTTGTTTGTTTGGGCTTCACATGATTTGGGCCACAATAAAACAAAAATAAGTATATTTGTGCTTGAAAGTAAAATCACAAGATACGAATACGAAGAAGAATGACAACATTACGTCATCTATACTGTGACACTTGTTATTATTCTAGACCATTCTTAATTTTAAATAATTATTATTTAATTTAAATTATTAAATATTAATTGAATTTTTTTTTTTAACTCTTGAAAAGCTTGATGATTTCATTTCACACGAAAAAAGGCAATTACAAAGCAATGGCAGGTAGTCGGGCAACAAGTTGTGCCGCCACCCCCTTTTGAATATAAATCTTATCAACTTTAAATCATTCGCATAAACTTAACGTTAAATAGTAAAGTCTTATCTAAACTAAAATTTCAAATCATAAAGTCTTATCTAAACTAAAAAGCGTTGTTTCACTTTACAGTTGATAAACATGGATATTATTTATTGTTAATGTCATTATTGTTAACTATAAGAAATTATATTAAACAACTTATTAATCAAACCAAAAATTTAAAATAGTATTAACCTAATTTAAAAAGTAATAAAAAATCCATTTTAATTTAGAAAGAATTTTTTTACAATAGATAAACCCGTGTAATACACAGAGTTTTTAAAGATATAACATTTTTTTTATTATTTGTTATATAAAATTAAATTTATCCAACCTGTACAATATACGGATTTTTTTTAAAATATAATTTTTTTATTGTTTGGTATATAAAATTACATTTATTCAACCCGCACAATACACGAGGTTCTTAAAGATATTTTTTTTTATTATTTAATATATACAATTATATTTACTCAACACACGTAATAAATGAGGTTTATAAAAATATATTGTTTTTTATCAGTATATAAAATTACCTTTATTAAAACCGTGTAATACACGGGGTTCTAACCTAGTATATATAATAGAAGAATACGAAATAAACAATAATAACTAGTTCTATACCCGTCTGGTGGACGGGTATATTAATGGTATGAACCGAAATTTTGTATTTTTTTTATTATCTATCTATCTATCTATCTATCTATCTTATGTCTCTATCTCTATCTATATCTATATCGATATTCGATATCTATACTATATGATAAAAGAAACCTCTAAAGGGACACGTGTCATTCTTTTGAGCGCTCTCTCTTATTTAATTATAAATATTTATTTTCTATAATTTATAATTAAAAGTAGTCGTGATAAGATAGAGGAAATAACAAATTTATAAAACATTAATCTATACATATAATAAAAGAAACCAATTGATGGACACGTGTCGATACGAGAGGCATCTACTTCTTAGTTTTCCCGCCATATACCTGTGTTTATTTTTATCTTAAAAATTAAAAGTTTTAAAATAATTTATCAAGTTATCCCATATTTTAAGTCGAAGTTTATCTATAACTATATCTCTATATTTATGTTTATCTTCTAATATAATCTTCATACTTATCTTTATTTTATTATTTTGAGAGTAAATTGCACAAATCGTCCTTCGTGATTCCTCAAACTTGCAGGTTCCAACCTTAATGTTTAAAACTTGCTAAAAAAATCCTTTAAGTTTATTTTTGCTGCTGGTTTAATCCTTTATGACTAATCAAATTAATTATCTCAGTTTATTTCCCTCACATGCCTAACATGTGAACAGAGATGTGGTGCAAACACAAAACTGCCTGAAACCCAAGCAAAATTGTCTCTGTTTTCACCGGAGATGTAGCCAAACACAGTTGTATCTCTTAAATTTTTGGGTTCATTCACATGGAGCAAGCCCCTTTTCATTCTGAGCTACCAACATCCACTCGGAGGAGAGATCCAGCTCGCGTTTCGCTGACTAAATGCCAAACAAGCCATATTTGCAGGTTGATAGCCTCACGTTAGTTCTGTATGTGAATTCAAATTGAAAAGTGCATATCATTTTTTGTAATTGTTTTCCTCTTTAGTTTTGATTACTTGATTGAGATTACATGTATTAAATAGGGAAGAATAAAAACTAATATTTAGATACAAAGCAATGGGTCATGAATGGGGAAAGAAGAAATATGTAGATTTAATGGACTGAATGTATATTTGGGTGCAAAATTTGCGTTTCTTTAAATTGTGAATAGATTCATTTCATACTCAAAAGTCTCTAATGGCGGTGGCTGAGGGCCTGAGGCTTTTTATTTTTTTATACTTAATAATAATAACTATTTAATATTTTATTGATCTGACCACATGTAACACACACGTTTTTAACCTGTTAATATATTAAAAAAAACAAAGTATAATGTTATAATTTTTGTAATACACAAGTTTATAACCTAATAATAGAAAAATAAAAAAAAGTAAAATGTTCTAATATGTAAATAGTATATCGAAGTTCTTTTTACAAAAAACGTATTTTGACGACTATGTGTGTTAATTGATTGCATTATATTTATTCAAGCCATGTAGTACACGTGCTTATTCAACTCATGTTATACACGGGTAATTAAAGATGTAACTTTTTTATTATATAAAAATATATTTAAATAACCCGTGTAATACACGGGGTTCTAACCTAGTCTATACTATATAATAAAAGAAACCTGTTTTGGGACACTTGTCATTCTCTCATTTAATTGATTAAAATTATTAATAATACTAATAATAATAATATTTAATCTAAATTAATACAAATTTTTATTATTAATAATATTTAATCAAATCTAAAATCTAATCTAATACAAATTTTTATTATCAATAATATTTAATCAAATCTAATAAGAATTCCTATGAATTTCAAAGTTGATTTTAACTTTCAAATAATTAAAAAAAATCCAAGCATCACAAATAAATTATCATACTCTTCTCGGCAAGGTTTGATCAGTTTGTGTGTGCTTTAAACTTCTCTCCTTATTTATTGGTAAATCCCATTATCATGTTGATCGATTTTTTATGATTTTTTGGAACCGTAATTTGGCAGTTGTTTTTCATTTAGATGAGAATCACTGGTATTTTGTATATAATTATTACTCCAGCACATAATACATGGACAACAATAAATCTATAAACCTGTTTTGAGACATTTATCATTCTCTCATTTAATTGATTAAAATTATTAATAATACTAATAATAATAATATTTAATCTAAATTAATACAAATTTTTAAATAATTCCAAAGTTGATATTAACTTTTAAATAATTAAAAAAAATCCACCTAACATCACAAATGTTTCTGTTAAATTCGATTAATTAATTTGTTCAACAATCACTATTATCTTTATCATTCAGTACGGTTAACCGATTTATCATCATACAACCTCCCACCTATTCAATCATATGATTTTTCAATCTTATATTAACTAAATAAATAAAGAATAATATTCAATCTTATCCTACTTTAAATATAAAAAAATCCGTTAGTTCAGATTAATATTCAATCTTATCCTACTTTAAATATAAAAAAATCCGTTAGTTTTTTTAAATATATATTTTTTTATTATTTGGTATATAAAATCATATTTATTCAACCCATGTAATACACTAAGGTTTTTAAAAATATAACTTTTTTTTTATTATTTGGTAAACAATATTACATTTATTCAACCCAACCCGTGTAATACAATTGTTTTAAAGATATATTTTTTTATTATTTGGTATATAATATTACATTTATTTAACCCGTACAATACATATGGTTCTTATAGATATAACTTATTTTATTATTTAATATATAAAATTACATTTCTTCAACCCGTGCAATAAAGGAGACTTTTAAAAAGATAATGTTTTATTATTTGGTATATAAAATTCATTTATTCAACCCGTGTAATACACGGGGTTATAACCTAGTATTAATTAAAGTATTAGATTCGTAGATTTTGAAACAAACCATAACATTCTTATAGATAAATTTTTTGAATTAATTATGTTTGTTGATAAACATTGCCACATAATTAAAAGAATATATGAAATAAATAAATCATCTTAATTATAAATAAACATGTTGATGTTTTTATTATAAATATTTCTATACTAATAAACAAAAATCCTTTTTGGACACATGTCATTCTCTGGTAATTTCTCACCCTTATTTTTTATTTATCTCTTTTATTAAATAAAATAATAATATTAAACATCAATTTAACTAAATCTCCTTATCTCTTTTGTTTAATTGATTTATTTTTTAACTCTAAAATTTCAATTTTTGGCAATTTAAGTCTAAAGTTTCAATCTTTGGTATTTTAACCCCTTTGATTAATTTGATTTTTCAGTTCTAATTCAAAAGTTTTAATATTTTGCAATTTAACCCCTTTAATTTTTTATACTTTCAACCCAAAGCTTTTATCTTTTGCAATTTAATCTCAACACTTTTTTTACTTTCAACTTTAGTCTCTTATATACTTTTCATCGTTCATAAGTTCTCCGTTTAACGTGCCGTTCTAAATTTCCGACTTAACACGCCGCAACGTGCGTGTGGGATTCAACGTTTTTTCATCTATTTTTTTCCTGTTTGACATGTCCGTCGCAGCGCGTCTATTTTTCCCCATTTGATAGGTATGTCGCAGCGTGCGAGTCAGAGATCGACTTAGTTATTTTTTTCTCGGTTTTACACACAGGCTCGTGGTCATGTGAGAAACATTTGCCTTTCATCTAACATGATATATAACTAATGAATCCCCGCCGCATTGCGGCGGGTGGTAATTGTAGTACTTAATATTCAAGAATAAAACTAATAATTTCTAATAGTATGGGTTAAACACTTGAACAACTTAAACTTAAACATAAAAATAAATGTTTTTTTTTCGTTTCGGTTCGGTTATTTTCGGTTATTGAAAATGTTTATCCGAAAACCGAACCAAAATTTTCGGTTTTTAAAAATCCGAAAACCGAACCATCGGTTTTCGTTTCGGTTCGTTTTTTTGTTCGGTTTTGTTGGTTACGGTTCGTTTTTTTCGGTTTTCTGCTCACCCCTAACCATTTGGTTGGAGAATATACCATATCACCAGACTATCCCCTTAAGGACTTATCTCATTTACTACTTTCATACTTTTTTTCCTGTTGTACAATTATTGCCGTTTATTAAAAGCTACTTAATTTAATATTTTATTGATCCAACCACGTGTAATACATGTGTTTTAACCTAATAATAAATAAAAAGAACAAAGTAAAATGTTATAAATAATAAACAATGCATCAACATTCATTTTTCAAGACACATTTTGATGACTGTATGAGTTAATCGATTAGATTACATTTTATTCAACTAATGTTATTCACAGTTTTATTCAATCATTATAATACAAAGTTTTATTCAACCAGTGAAACACACAAGTTTTTTTTAAGAAATAATTTTTCACTTAATATATAAAACTATATTTATTTAACCCGTGTAACACACGGGGTTCTAACCTAGTATACTAATAAAGTAAAACATATGGGGACACTTGCCACTCATTCATTAAGTTTCACATATCCAAAACATACATCTGGGTTACATGGTGATCTATCAGATTTAATTGACCCGGAAACAATAAAACTATGTTCTACCAGGGCTGGCTCAACCACTTTGGAGGCCCAAAGTAGACGGAAGAATTGAGACCCTTTTTGGATAAAAATAGTTACGTTCCTTTGATCCTATATATTGTGATCCGTAAACTCTAAAAATCAAAAACCAAGTTGATTTGTCTCTATCTAAAACATTTATTACTTAACAAGGAGAGGTTATGGGTTGATTATTCTGTAAAATAACTATAAACTTGTTTTTTTACCTCTAATATTCTATAGACTTCCCATACCCGTAATTATTATAGGTAAAAATCAATCGAATGGTCGGTTTTTGTTTTCTACGAACTTCATAAACTCTTTATCAAATATTGTCATCACATATCCACATTTAAACACACTTTATATCAAATATTGTTGTCATATATACACATTCTAAACACTGTCACGTTTCCTTTCTTCACGATCATTATCCTAAGAGACAAAGACCTTCACACCTCATCCACAAATGATCAAAAAAAAAAAAAATTGTAAGATTTTCGACTATGATAGAGGATGATGCCCCGACACTCGAAACTATGGCTAACAACCTCGTTTTGCACGTGTTAAAATAAAATACATGCTTTTAGTTTACACACATTCACTCAACAAAAACCACATTTTGGTGCTACAAGTTGTTGGTGCGAGGTAATCCTCGGGTTCCTTTTATTGATAGAACCGAAGCACGAGTGGAAGTTCGGGTTGTCGATGGCGGGTCTAAAAACATGACAACTACTGTGATGTCATCATGGAAATGTCTTCTAACCCCTCTATCAATTTTCTTCAAATCTGAATATCTCATTTCTCTTTTCTTGGCTGCTAGTTGAAGTGCAGCCTTCACTAGTCTTCTTGCAATTCCCTAAAAACACAAAAAACAAGATTCTAATCAGTTTGGTTTGTGGTATCTTTGTTCAACCCTGAGAACCCGTTTACGGGACCCCATTAATACCTTGCTAACCAATAAGATCAGGTAAAACAAGGGTTTCCGGTATTTGACACCAACGTAAGATGAAAAGACGACAAAAGTACGAATCTCTAATCTAAACGAGTCTAAGGGGTGTAATTGGATTTGTGTTTTAGAATGAAATATCCGTTTAAATAAGAAGATTTTGCATTATGCAACGGGTTTTGGTAAATGGGCAAAGAAAAATATTTATGTTTTCTTTCAACCTAAAATATTTACAAATTCTTTCATTTTTCACAAAACAAAGAAATGTTCTTTTCAGTTATTTTATATTATATAAATAAATTGTGCACTGATATATGTTTATTACAACTTCAAACCACAAAAGCACATCCAAACATTTGATTATTCCGTATCAGATAATCATTTGCAATAGGAAACACTGAGGGATAAAAAAGATTATAAAACTTACGTTACGTGGATAATTATAAACGATATCAACTGCTTCCTCATTGCTAAGATGCTCCCATAGACCATCAGACGCAAATATGAGAAACTGATCCTTCGGGGTTAGTTTGTGTATATAGATTGACGGTTCTGGATTAAGAATCGGCTTTGAAAATGGTTCGGGCAGCCTAAACTTTGCCAATAAAGGTTCTCTATTGAACTCTGCCTTCTTTAAATATGCATCACCAATGGATCTTGAAACCTGAAAACCAAAACAGTTATACTAATTGTATTAATATTATTATTAAGTTATCTCGTTTAGCGATTTAAAATTTATTTTTGCGTGTTTACATGGTTAAAATAGTGTTAAGACATTTGACAGTAAGCCTTTAACTAAACTACTCAAAAAGTTTAAGATAGTGATTTCATAATGAAGAAAAGAAGCATTCACATAGATTTCATAGTTGACTTTTGGGAGTCAAACGAGTTGCAATTCATTTTCAAAATCGACATGAACCGTTATGATCATTGAGAAAACAACTTTATATTGCAACTGCAAAACAAGCAATACAACCTAAGAAAGAATTGAACTAAAAAAACAAAAAAACATCAACCAGCATTTGATTTGAAGGATACCAGGTTTGACTTTCTAAAATTCAAACTAACCTGTATGATCCCTTTAACGCGCCAAACATTGTGTTTCATAACAACAATCTTCGGATCATCAGGATGCTCGGAATGAAGCTCGTCTCTAACAGAAGCATAGCTTGCATTATGCTCTGTTGATAACTGCACAGCCAAAACCCCTCTAACACCCCTATCCGCTCGCCCTAACACTGCCCTCGAATCTCCAGCATTAGCGATGTATACTAACCCGTTGCAAATAACACCCACCAAACAACACGTCCCTACAGTCGCTATTTGTGGACACACACGCCATTGTTCTCTTACAATCGACAGAAATTCATCTTCCGTTGCTAAAAACGCTTTCTTGATCACATCTGCTGACATTTCTTCATCTTCAGATGCAAATTCTGAACCAAAGTAAAGTTTTTCTTCATTATAAAGTTTCGTAACCGAATTCAATTAGTACTTTTAATATATAACAAAACTTACTCTTAAGATTAGCAAACAGATTCTCATTCACAAATCTTGATGTCTCCGGTCCACCATGTCCATCATAGACGCCGATAAACGTTCCGTTGGGGCCCGAATTCGAAGAACTTAACAGTCCTGATTCAACTTGGGTCTGATCTTCCAACAAATTGTTTGCTTGGATAGCAGCCATTGAAAATTCACCACTCATATGAACCCCTATATCTTTATACCATAATAACCCATCTGTTCTTCCAATTTGATCTGCAGATTTTCTTACACAACCCTCATCACCTTCCAAAGATGGCCTCCAACAGGGTTTGACCATGTTCAGATAATTAATCCCAGACACCATGAATTTCACATATAAATCATCCACAATATTCATCAAGAATCAAAACCCTAAACCCCAAATCTACTAACAAATTCTAGAAATTTGTTTGATGGGCATCTAAGATTCTTGAGATTGTATAATACCCAACAAATAGAAAACCCTAAACCCCAATTCAACTAACAAATTCTTGAACTTTGTTTGATGGGCATCCAAGATTCTTGAAATTAGATAATACCCAACAAGTTCTAAATACCATTAAAATGAAGTGGGTATGGGTCAAGATTACTCAAGAGAATATGAAGGCGTGCAATGTGCATACAAGGAACCCTCCCTCTTAATTTATGTGGGCCTCACCCTTGTGTCACCTTCCAAGAAAAGCCTTAGTGGCTGTTTGGTAGCAGCTGAATGACATTAAGAGACTACCTCTTAATGAAATCATTTAAGAGTTTAACAAAGATAATATAAAAGAATGTGACATGTGATGGTTTACTATTCAGATGTTACATCTTATCCAGTCAGACATAAGGTTACCTCTTATTCATTCAGACATAAGGGTCACAAATGATTTCATTAAGAGACAACCTTTGAATGGATTAAGAGGCTACCAAACAACCCCTTAGCTGTAAAATCCCATGTAGATTTGATTGTGACAGAATAGTAAGAGAATAATAGGGAAAAACTAAAGAAAAGTTTTGGATGTTTTGGGTAGGAGATCTTTTATAATGGGTGGCAGATTGGAATCTCAAGGGAGTTTAAAAACTACATTAGATACATTGTAGGCGTCCAGAATAAATATTGTAACTTGGATCCAATGTTTTAAAAACCGGTAAATACCGTCCGGTTATACTAGTATTACCGTTTTCAGATATAAATCCGGTACGAAACACCCCGGTAAATAAGTGAAACGACATAAGGTTTGTACCGGCGGTAAAATCCGGTATATCGGTTTGAAAGATAATACCGGTACCGGCCCAGGGTTATTTTAGTTTGGATTGTTACTTATTTTTATTATATATGTTACTTATCTTAAGTAATTTTTATATATTATTACTAGTATTAAGTCATTGCGTTGCAGTGGTTTTCATTAAACTGTGTTAAGTAGTAGCAATAGTGCAATACTATACCTTTGTCAGCGACCACCAAAACCGGAAAAGCTCGTAAAAACAAAATAAATAAAAACGGAAAAAATAACGACGAGCGAAAAGCAGACGTAAAATCTTTGAATCACGCACGCTCGTTGCTGAGAAATTAAACCGAAAAGTAAAACATAGAAAAAATAACTAAATCCATCCAGGACCTGCGTGTTGGACGAACTTGTCAAACACAGAAAAATAGATGTGACGTGACGGGCCAGTCAAACGGGAAAAAATATACGAAAAAATGCTTAACCCCACACGCACGTTGCGGTGCGTTAAATCACAAAATTTAGAACGAAACGAAAAACTTAGGAAAGATGAAAAGTATGGTGGACCAAAATTGAAAATAAAAAAAGAGTTAGAATTAAATTGCAAAAGATGAAAAACTTTAGGTTAAAAGGAAAAAAAAAAACAAAGGGTTAAAATTGCAAAATTAAAGTTATTTATTAATTTTAGACTAAGATACCCAAGGCATTATAGCCTAGTGGTATTTTGGTGGTGGGATAAGGCTTATGACCATTAGGTCATGGGTTCGATTCCCACAAAGGGGGTTTTTCCTAGATTTATTGGGTTTCCTCCTGAATTGGTGTATAGGCATTATTGCCTAGTGGAGATGGATATGATCGGGTGGTTCTGCTGGTGGCACGATGATACTCCAGTGGTCCGTCAGTGATCCAAATTTGCCGTTCAAAAAAAAAAAAAATTTAGACTAAGATAAGGACAAAAATAAATGATAACTATATATTGATTATTAATTATCCTATATATTAAAAAACAAAGCCAATGAATAGTAGTTGTCACATCATAATGAATAGTAAACTTTCCTTATTGGTTGTCATGAATAGTAAATATACATAACTTCAAGTCATCTTTTGTTGACTTTTTTCCCCTATACCCTTTTTAAGTGTGTATATATATCCATTTTCTTCAAAGTTTGGTAGATTATTCATCATGGTGGAATGGTTTTGTGGTTGTATGTGTTTTAAAGAGACTCAAGTTCAAATCATGGGGTCTTATTTTTTTTCCCATTTTATGCTTACATAACTTCACGTCATCTTCCTTTTTCTCCTCTTTCACACGTTTTTCTGATTGTATTTATACAATTCTTATTCCTTATTTGTTGGGTTAGTGCATGCTTAGACATCGCAATAGTCGCCATTGCCAGAAGTTACTAACTCGCTTGCTACCAACGGCTCTGTTGTATGAAAACTCCACTTGTCAACTTAAAAATAAGACACTAAATAGCATAGCTTTAATAACAACCAAGTATTTAGTCGCAATAAATAGTTTTACAATGACTTAGTTTTGTCGCGCCGCAACCCGGCGCGCCGCATTAAAACCTAGTTAATATTAATATTAAAAGAAATTTATTAAAGAAATATAAATAAAATTTATGAGGTTGAAGGGGAAAATGTCACGTGGCATTATTTGGAGTCTTTTATTATAAGTTAGATTATTCATAACTAAAAGTTCTTATTTAATATTGTATGAAACGAAAATGGTTATCCTCTAGTTGATGAGGATGGCGATAATAGTGAATTTCATCTTTTATGCGATCGTGAATTTAATGTATTCAACACTCAAATGGTTTAAACATATCGTACACTTTCATTTAAAAGAGCTGGTTGAAAAATTGAATGATTTTCGATTATCTTTTGGATTATTTTTTATTATGGATTTACTTTTGGATCATCTTTTAATATGTAATCATGCATTTTTGGATTAACTTTTGAGTTGATGTTGTAATTTATGAAATTATAGAGCTAGCTAGTCAACCCGGTTGAACCGCTCGATACAATCTGGTTCAACCGGTTGAACCGTTTTTTAGCCTAATCCGGTTTGATTTTAAAACCAGTTTTTAAAACATTGCTTGGATCTATTTTAAAACTACATCAACTTATTATAGAGCTAGCTAGTCAACCCGGTTGAACCGCTCGATACAACCTGGTTCAATCGGTTGAACCATTTTTAGCCTAATCCGGTTTGATTTAAAAACCGGTTTTTAAAACATTGCTTGGATCTACTTTAAAACTACATCAACTTGACCACTCTAAAGATATTGTCACACCCTGACTTTTGCGGAAGCGTGATTATGTGTGACTTGCTTAATATCATTGCATTCAACCATAACAAACAACTATATGATAAAACCCAAGATGTTCATCCATAGATATCTTTAAAACATTACAAACAACATTGTTCAAATCCCAACACAGACTTCAATCCATATTACAAACCATTCAAATTGTTTAGAGTTCCATAAGGACTCGACAAAAGACACTACTAAAAGCTAGGCTTTGAACTATGTATCTTATCCAGGATAAGATACATAACCCAAACCCTTTGACACAGGATGACATCTTTTATTAGTGACACGACTTGAAAACTTCAGCGCCTGCCAGATCCACATTTAGTTTCCTGAAATACATGTAGTTTGAAAACATCAACAAAAGTTGAGCGAGTTCATGTGTTTTGTGTGTGAGCTCGTAATAAACTTTGTAATCATTGTAAGTATGTATTTGTAAATCCCGGTATGAAAGCAAACAAGGAAACAGATCGATTAATGGTTTGCAAGGCCATTAATATGTGTGACGTGATGCAGGAAGGCTTAATCCTAGCGGATTTTGTACCGGGCTTCCGGCTGTAAGACATAGTCACCTCATGGGCCAAATGCCGGTCCTCATGGGTGGGGCTCGCTACACCCAAATAGATCTATCACTCATGTCCCTCGGTCTTACTACGAGGATTAATGGTCTTAAGCGTTGTACCCGCCACTCACATGATCTAGTAGTACATTCCTTAGCTAACCATACCATATGTAAACGTTTGTAAACAATTTGTAACATGTACTTCACCCCGAAGTTATAAAACTGAAAACAGTTAAAAGAAAAGGGGGGGGGGGGCATGAACTCACAATTTTGCGTCTTGAATCCAATGTAACCCAAAGCTGCTACTTGTGTGCACGACTACCTACAACGTACTACGGTTTATTAGACGGGCGGGTCGTGCCTTGACTTAGTCTTAATTAGTGTCTTTGAGTTACGTTTCATTGTGTTATAGATATTATTCCAAGTTATATAATTATTTGTTAAAATAATAAATATTTTAACTTAAATTATATTTATGAATTTTTGGAATATTAGTTAAAATAATATATTTTAACTTGACACGTTTATGTATTTGTACATGTATAATTTCCCAAGGATGGGTGTATTCTCACTCGTATTCTTAACCTTATGTATTTTTGCCAAGTATCGGTGGCGCATTCCGGTGTGTATTTATACGTACGAGAATACGTATTTTTATTGTGTTTATTAAGTATTCTTATACTTAATTTTCGTATTTATTTTTCCGGAATAATATTTCTAATAAAAATTCACCAATACATATTCTTAAAATATATTTTTTAAGAAATCTTATATAAAAAAATTATTTATAATTTTTCCCTTGACAAAAATAATTGGAATTTCATTTAACCTCAAAATAATATATTTTCAAGTTTAACTTAGAAAATATATGTAAATCTATTTTCACCAAAAAATAATGTATTTTATGTTTATTTAAGAAAATATACATTTTCTCCCAAAACTAATACATCTTCTAATAATTTCAAGAAAAATATATATGTTTTCTTTACCAAAAATGATATGATTTCTTCTTGTAAAAAATATGATATAATTTTGTAATAATTATAAAAATCATATTTTTGTTCTCTTGGTGTCCAAAATACCATTTACCAAAATATACTTATGAATTTAAATTCTGGAATATTTTGTGTAGGTTATATTCCTTGTTCGGTTTGTCCAATATTTTGGGTATAAATTATATATTTATTTCTTGGAATTTTGGTAATATTTTGTATTGTAATTTCTTTGTATTTTGGTAAGTTATATTATTTCAAGCCCTAAAATAATATAACTAATACACATAATATACAAATTGTTATGGGTGAAATTCTGAGCCCATATCCTGGATAATATCTTGAATTATATCTTGACTATATGATAAATATTCATACTCAGGATGCTGACTCAGGATATTGGTAACATCCTGGTATGGTATCCTGAGGATTACTAACGGGTTATGTGCAGGAGTACGAGTTCAAGTTTACAACGTTCATGAAGACATCTCCCCCTGAAGACTCGGTCCAAGTTGTTCGAAGAAAGACGTTGAGGCCGCTTTACTTGGTCTCCAACGTTAACTAAAGAATATTCGGTGGCATCCCCCATTTATAGGAGATTTTGTTTTCATTTCTTAGCTATAAATAGATGGATATATCATATCGAATAGGACATCACACTCACTACTCTCGAACACTTCTACTCTCTCGCAACTCTCACTTTCTGAAAAAGCATTGTAACACTTAGTAGCGATCTGGTCAATATCCTGCACTGTATCCTGACATTTGAAGTAATATGAAGAACAAGGCAGCTGCAATTCTCAGCTCCTGAGGTTTTGTGCCGGCGATCTACATTGATCAAGGGCTTTCCTCATACATCTCGTGTCACCCTTTACTTTTTGCTCATTGTTTGATTATAGATATAGCTCGATATCCTGAGCTATATCCTGAAACTGTTTTTACAAACAACCATCTTAGCATATTTTCGATACACATTCTTAGCACACTACCTCAACTAATTTGATCACTAAATTGCTTAGGTAATTTTTGACCAAAACAATTTGGCGCCCACCGTGGGGCAAGTGGTGCTATTTCTACTAAAAGCTTTTGCAAAATCATTACTTCGTTTTCTATTTTCAAAACTTTTTGCTACACTATTTTCAATGGCCTCAAGATCAAACATGAGCTCTTCTACCGCGTCTGCTACAACCTCTGCAACAATTGGTTCGGTGCTTCCACCACCTCCTCCAAGGACGCAAGCCTCTTTACAACCTCAGGATATTATCCCTACTCGGAGTGTTCAGGGACCTGCTCCTGTTTTGGCCTCTAATGATGAAATTCTAACTTTATTTGGCAGTATACAGGAACAGATGAAGCAACAACAGGAGACCAACCAAATGCTAATGAGAGAGATACAACTCTTGAAATCCAGCTCAAGCAGGCCCGCTGAGGATACTGTCACTCCCTTGCAGCCCAGAGCTTTGAACTTCAGTTCTGCAGTATATACTGAGGATAACAGGGGGAATATTGTGCCTAGCCATTCCCAAAGTCATATTCCTGAGATACCCTCCTCGGTTAGGGTGTCAACTATGAGAAGTTCAGGATATGCTTCAGGATATGGCCAGAATCCTCAGACCGGTAACGTATCTAATAATAATAATACTCTTGCTACTAATGGTATTGGATCTTTGCATGATGCAGGTATGACATCAGCACTTTCCCGGGAGCTTCAGAAGTTAAAGGACATGATATCCAGTGTACCTGGAGTAGTCCAGCCGATCCCATAAGTATCCCAGGATAGTCACAAGATATCTCGGTTTGCACATCCTATATGTGATGCTGAGATCCCAAAAAGATTTCAAACCCCCAACATGAAGCTCTATGACGGGACCACGGATCCTGAAGAGCATATTGCCCAGTATAGGGAAAGGATGGAAATCAACCCTATTCCTCCAGATCTCAAGGAAGCATGCCTCTGCAAGGGTTTTGGTTCTACCTTAACAGGATCAGCTTTAAAATGGCTCTTAAACGTTCCTCCTTATTCAATTACATCATTTGCTCACTTAGTCAATTTATTTAATAGTCAATTTTCTTGCAGTCGAAGTTTTGAAAAACTAACCAGCGATCTCTACAGG
>JARYGA010020749.1:0-40695 GCA_030545235.1 Helianthus tuberosus
TAGGGTTTGGGTTAAGGGTTTTTAATCAGCATCTCATTTGGGGAAGATGATGGGTATGTGTGAATGTCTGTATGTGTGTATATATATATAATATATAATTAATTTTATTTTAATTTATTAAAAGAGTAAATTAAAATGACCAAACTACCCCTGCAGATAAAGACAAAAAAGAAACCTTAAAACAGTAAAAAATGAGATATTTTGAGTTTTGGACTAAAATGACAACAAAATGCAAACCACAGCGACCCAGATGTAATAAGTTTCAGATTTGGACTAAAGTGGCAAAACTGGCCAAACCACAGGGACCAAAATGGCAGTTTACTCTAATAATAATAATAATAATAATAATAATAATAATAATAATAATAATAATAATAATAATAAATGTAAAAAATAATGTAAAATAGAGTGTTAATAAATGTGTTCTTTTAGGGCCGACCTTATGCAACATTGTCTATTATCTATATATTAAATCTCAGGGGCATGAATAGTAAGAAATTTCATGTTATTTTATTTATTTTATTATTATTATATTATATTATATTATATATTATATATATATATATTAATAGTGAGTCGTCATGAATAGTAATAACATATTTATTTATTATTATAATTTGTATATGCTTTTACCTTCATTTTTATTTTATTAAATAAGTTAATTTTAAACATACTTTGATTTTCTATTACAACTTTTAATACACAATATTTTTCAAAATTTTTAGTATGTCGTTGTGACATTTCTATTTTCTTGCACATCTGGCCAAAAAAAATTCAAAATTCGTTGTGAATGGTTAACGTATAAGTAATCGAAGACGTAAGTGTTATTAAAACTACCTCACTTATTTTTTGTAAATCTAAATTGTTTTACCTTTTCGTTATTCTAATAACGTAGTGTTATGTTTTCTGAAATTCCGAATATACCGTTGCGACGTGTTTACTTTTATCTACGCTTCAATAAAAGTTTTGTTCAAATTGGACGAGTCAAATATAATTGATTTTTTTTTTGTTATTTGTTGTGACGAACCGAACTAATATCTTCTAACAACTTCAGTAACACTACAGAGAAAAAATTATATGCCTGAAGCTATAGCGAGTGTTAGTACCATACTGGTACCATGACAAACCAAATTGATATCGTCTAGCAACATTGATGCCTTGTCGGTTTTGTCTGAACAACATCGGTACCGGTACTATAGGATTCGTTACTGATATTCATTTTATGGTTTTTCGACCGAAGTAAAACATGTATCGATATAGTTTTGGTCATAGCATAACGTTATTTTTTGGGTTTTATCTTCCAATTGATATATTGAGTGCTAATAATGTATTGATACCATAATAATGAATCAAATCGATACCGACCTAATACCTGTCGTAACGCGTGGAGGAATATTACTAGTATCTATTAATTCATAACGAGGAATAGTAACATTTTCTATTTTATTTGCTTTTGTCTTTTATTGTTTTATTATTATTGTTTATATTATTAAACTTTAAGATTTTATATATTTGTAATAATACTTGTTTTTTTTTTAAATTTTGCGACAACATTTTCTATATTAGTTTTTGTTTTACACCTTTTCCCGGATTTGATCGTCGTTTGATTGCTACTTAACATGGTGTTTAATTGTCACATTTGGCCTCTTCGGTTTTTTACCCCCTCAAAATTTTAATCCATGTCATTATACATTCGACTTCGTCTATGTTTCACGTCACGTAAGTCACTTGATTTTAAAAAATCGTGATTTTGTTTTACTCTATTCTAAGTTTTGGTCGTTGTTTGGTTGCTCTTAGCCCGGTTTTACGCCTTCCGCCTGCAACGCGGGTGGTTAAAACTAGTTTAAACAATGATTTATCAAAGAGTGTTATGGTATTAAGGTGTTAGCTACGATTATTTTACATTTTCAAAGTGATAAGGATTCGCCTGAATTAGAGACTGTTCAATTGGTATCGATTCACCACTTTAATAATAGAATTAGGGATTCTGTGAATTACCGTAAAAAGAATTAAACAATGGTTTAGTGCCTTCACTCTTTCAAGTACCCGAATGATGTTTTTATTATAAACATTTATTTTTTAATAATTTATTATTTATGATACGTAGTCTATATTTTATACTTTTAATATACATGTAGGAAGGATTTTTTGAGAAGGCAAACCTGATGCATGAGATTCACACATGCATGGGTTCAAAGGGTGTCGGGTAATTTGAATCTGACATACTTATTGTTACCTTGTATTTTTATAAGAAGTTGTGTCTTTATCAGTGGCGGGGCCATGATCTTTTTTCAATAATATTTTTTTTCAGTGATCGAAATTATGACAACCATGGGTCAAAATTTTCGGGTGAGACCATGTCATATGATAAAAGGTTGTCCTAAAATAAAACTTTCATCAGACCATGTATAGTGGTTTGGGTGAATAATGTCCTTATCCTAGGACGTTTTCCGCTATGTGGCAGTACAGTCAACAAGGGGCATTAGTGAGCGTTTTTCTAAAATGAGTGTAGTGGGGATGTGGACATTATGTTAAAAGGTGTAAAGAATTAAATAAAAATAAAAAAAAAAACAAAAAAACCTATTGGATTAAAAAAGGGAATATTAAATGCTATTGGCCAAACACAAATGTTGAGAGCGTGATTTAAAACACGCCAAGGGAAATTTTTTTTTTTTGACAAAAAACGCTGAATAACGCCCAGTGGCGGGTGCCGGGCGTGATTGGGGGTAGAAAACGCCCAAATATAGCCCACTACGGATGGTCTCAAAATCAATAACCAAACCTAAAAACCTAAGCATTAACTAATAAGAAAATTTAATAACTTTAATCAAGTATACAATTACATATAGGCATCTAATTACAACCAAGTGTACAATCACATAAGCAAATCTAATTTCAATTGCAAGCTTCAAGAATAATAATAAAAGAAAAGAAAGAAAGTAAGAAACCAATCTTTACTCATGTTTAAAGCTTTAATCGGCTAATCGCTTGACTCCTCGTTGAGTTTCGACCCTCATTCAATGGACCCTTGTTAAACAAATGCTCAATCAACTCTGTTTGATTAACTATAGTCCTCAATAATCGACAGTCAATTGCCATTCAAAAATTTCAACCGTTTTACCGCCTTTTTTTTTTTACATTAGGTTAATAATTGGGGAATAGGGTGCATGTTTGGCTTAGCTTATTTTGAGGGTAAAAGGACTTTTGAAGGGCAAAAGTCCTTTTTATAAGTGTTTGGCTTTCCTTTAGAAGGGCAAAAGTCCTTTGGATTTGCCAAAAGTCAGGATTTCCTGACTTATTTTGGCCAAAAGTCCTTTTGCAAAAGTCAAGAATAAGTTAAGCCAAACATGCCCAGGGTAACAAGTTATTTAGTAAATAAAGAAAATGGACTTTTCATTCATTAAAATAGGCTATGTTTGAATTGGAGTTAAGCAACTGGGCATAATTACTAAACCCGACTTTTAGTATTTGGTAAAACGTTTATATATTTGTTTTTAATATAGTAAAGTATACATATAATTTTCCCAGAAAACCAATAAAAATGAGTCGGTTTTTCTTTTCATGAAATCAATTTTGTCGATCGTAAAAAAAGTTTGACGTCGTGCAGAATTTGACTATTATATGTCCTATATTAAACGCAAAATTGAATGATGCCGGTTGACACCTACCCTATGTACCGTGTATGTAGGTGCGCCAATATCTTTGACACAAGCTATGACCTCCATATTACACTGTATAAATAGAAATGATTATTAGACCATGAGTAATGGGGCATTATAGAGGCTTGAAGTGGTTTGATAATGCCCCTAACACCACCCAGATGGCTTTGTATGGGCATGAAAAGGAATGGACATTTCTAGAATAATGCCCAATGAGAATAGCAAATTTGGAAAGTAATAATATAATGGGGCATTAAGGAAGGGTTAACCATTACACACTTTTTAATGGGCGTTATAAGTATTGATGTGGAGGAAAATGCCCCTTAAGGGGCATTAACCATTACGCATGGCCTTACATTGAATATTGACAACGTGTTGATTAATATTTTAATCATGCGTAATTAATGTTTTCCAAAATACGTGATTTTGGTTTTTTAGTTTATAACGTACGTGATTTTCAAATGAACGTGCGTAATTATCTGTCGTACGTGATGTACGTTAAGCCGTATTGTACGTTAACTGGTCTCTCTCTCTCTCTCTCTATATATATATATATAGGGTACGGTTAATGCGAGAACCACCTTTATTACGAGAACCGCGAGAACCAATTTGAACACAAAAAATAAACCCACTACACCACCAAAAACTTAACCCCCACCCCCTACCACCCAAAAACCTAACCTCCCCCACCCCCCAATCCACCCAAACTAAATGCTAAAAACTAAACCAAAAAAACCTTAAAAAATCTAAAAAACACACAGTTTTTTTAAATATATATTTTTTTAAATCGCTACTTTTAGTAGGCAAAATTTAAAAAAAAATTATAAGGAAAGTCGCGATTTTTTCATAAAAAATATTAAAAAAAAAGAAATTTTTTTGTGTTTTTTTTTATATTTTTAGGTATTTTTGGTTGTGTTCACATTAGTTCTCGCAATAAATGGTGGTTTCTAACGGATCATTCTCATATATATATAGAAACGAGTTCGGAAGAAAACGCTCAAAAGTGTGAGAACACATCCTGACCCAACACGTGTCACGCTGCTTAGAGGAGGACGGAGGATCTTTTTTGTCCTTTCATATTTCTTTTTTTAAACGCGTGTGACTTAATCTTTCCATTTTTTGTCGTTTAATAAATACGCGGCATTTTTATTGTTTTTAGATCAGGATCATAGTAAATATTTTGGCGTTTTAAGTATTGTTTTGGCGTTTTTATTGTTTTTTAGATCAGGATGCAGGCCTTTATTTTTTCTTGATTTTATTATATCAAGTGTTTTGCCATGTAGGATACAGGCCTATAATGTGACAGGGAATTATGACGTTTTGAAAAGATAAATAAATTTCAATTTTTCATGTAGTGGCTTTTAATATAAATAAATGTTTGACAATAATGATACCGTCTCTTCATTTTACTGTTTTAGCAATTACTGTTTCTTTCAATTTTCATATGTCAATTAGTGTTGATTTTTTCAGTAATACTTTGTTTGCGTTTTTTGGCGTTTTATATAGCAACATCGTGCTTTGCTAGCATTCGTTCTCACAGTTTTTCACACTATCAGGCGTTTTGGTGTTTGTAGTTTTTGGCGTTTTATACTCAATTTTTTTAAATTAGTAGAGAATTAGATAATAAACAACAGAAAATTAGATAACAAACAATAGAAAATGAAAAAAAATCATAATCTAATTTCTCATCCAAATATTCACTGTCACCAGCCTTTTCTACTTTAACTTTTTTTTGGCATTTTGAACCTGTTTTTGAATACCTTATGTAGATCCTTATTTTCCTACATAACGCCCTTCTTTAGAAGAGTCTTATTTTTTATGGCATCATTTATGGTGGGTGGATATATACTTGTTTGATGACATGTTGAAGACCAACGCCTGCTCTAATGTATTGATCCTTTCATGCCATCAATATATCCATCAAGAACAAAGTGACATGATGTCATATCAGTGTCATCGGTCTCTTTTTCTTGAATATTTGTCCATCTCATTCAGCAAAAGATTATAGAGATACCCAACTCGGAGAAGAATCCTTTCAGTGAAACTTCATTCAGATCAATACTCAATATAGAAGAATCGAGGTTTTGCATCTGTGGCTTTCTTAACTATTTTTTTGCGTTTTTAAAGTGAATGGTTTCTAGGAAATATGGCGTTTGTTTTTGGTTTTGTGATCAGTTGATTGTGCGAAGACGTCTCTCTTATAGGATGTTTTTGGCACGTAGTTTAGGCGGGATTTTGTTTTATAATAAATGATATTAATAAAGTAGACGTCTTTTCAGTTACTCTGTATTTTTACTGTATTTTTGTTCAGCTTTTTATGAGTTTTTAGGGTCATAGACTTTCCATCTCCCAAGTTTGGCGTTTTTGAATGGCTTTAAGTAGTTTTTGGCGTTTTTTTTTTCATTTTTAGCTTTTATTAATACTTCTGCAAACTACTTTGATTATAGTTTGGGGTTTTTGGCATTTTTACTGCATTATGGCATTTCACATGCATTATGACTGTTTGACGTTTTATTAATATAATGTATTTATTTATTCTAAGTTGAAAAATTCATAACAAATAACAGAAAAAGAAAACTGAAAAAATAAAAATATAAACAATTCATCTTCCAAATCTTCACTGTCATCAGTCTCTTTCTTCTTTGAATCATGTTCGCTAGTGGTTTGGCTTAGCCATGCTTGTGTTTTTGTGGCCGTTTGGAAAGACAAAATGACATGAGTTTTTTGTTTGAATATGTATCTTCAAACAACTCATCAGTGTCATTCGTCTTTCCATGCCATTATAATATTCATCAATAACAAAACACAAAAAATGACATAAGTCTGACACCAGCATCTTTCTGTTTATGATTTGTTCATCTCATGCAGCAAAATGTTATTTGAGTCACATCAGCTCAGGGAAGAATGCATTATCCGAAACTTTTGCGTAGAACAATATTTGAATATACAAGAAACGATATTTGGAATTTTTGGCGTTTTACTGAAGAAATAGTGTATCTGAAAGAACCGTCGATTTTTTGGAATCTTTGATGTTTGTTTTGACGTTTTCTAAGATGAATGGTATATAGTAGAAAATATGGCATTTTTTGAGTAGTTGTGTTTGATGTTTTGGGGATTTTAGCATTTGTAAGATGAATGGTATATAGTAGAAAATATGGTGTTTCAGGTTCTGGGGGTGTGTTTTTATGTCTGGCATTTTTTGTTTATATAGGGATGTGTTTTGGTCCGTAATGGAGTTTTATTCATCAGTATGGCGTTTTGGTAGAGAAGTGTAAAGACCTTTTACCCTTAATGAGGCGCGTCCACGTAATAAAATTGATGTTATTTACAAAAACGCCACCGCGCCAATCTAGTCCATAGATTGTTTTGATCGGACGATCCATAAACGTTCTCACCGTCCTCACACTTTCTACCGTTTTCTCTAAATCCCGACCCTATATATATATATATATATATATATAGGGTAAGGTTCATTTGAGAACCACCCTTTATTGCGAGAACCAGTGTGAACACAAACAGCAATACCTAAAAAATCTAAAAAACACCCAAAACAAATTTTTTTTTTTTGGAAAATCGCTATATTTCGTTGATAATAAAAAAAATTTCAAAAAAAAAAATTCGAGTAACAGTTATCTATGCACATGTGCATATGTATCATTTCTTTGACAAATTCCGTAATTCATTACAAATATTAGACAATTGCACTTTCATTTACACTAACACGTGTAATACATTACTTTTTACGTTAACAATATTAGAAATGCACATGTGCATCTATATGTACCAACATGAAATAAGGTGTTTTGGTACGCTACTTTGAATACACTTTCTCTTTCATCTATCATTCCATCCATAATACACAAACATGCACATGTGCATTTTTGTCATTTTTTTGACAAATTCCATAATTCATTACAAATATTAGACAACGGTACTTTCATTTACACTACCATATGTAATACACTACTTTTTACATTACCAATATTTGAAATGCACATGTGCATCTATGTGTATCAACATGAAATATGGTGTTTTGGTACACTAGTTTGAATACACTTTCCCTTTCATCTATCATACCATCCATAATACACTACAATTACCTCCTACCATCCATAATACAAGACCATTACCTCCTACCATCCATAATACAATACCATTACCAATATTTTCACTTTATTACATGTGTATAAACACCATTTATACCATCCAATCAACATATTACATCATAAATTGACAACTATAACCAAACCATCAACCACTAGATATAACTAACCAAAAAACATGTATATGGGTCTACTTCTCCATTCAAAATCACAAACTTTTGTAACAAAACATGTTATATCATGGTTATATGTAATGATGCACATGTGCATATTGAATATTGGTAATGTAAAAAGTACTGTATTACTGATGGTATTGTAAATTAAAGTGCAATTGTCTATTACTGATTTCATTATTAAATCATAAAATACACTAGTGTATTTCAACATCAAATCCTGGCCATTGATCTACACACATGTAAAGCCAGGATTAGTTTGCTCAGTTCGCAAACTACACTAGTGTTCACTCTTGAACCTAATCCTATATATATATATATATATATATATATATATATATGTCACTTTCTTCTAAAAAGTGTAGGAAGTGTTTTGGTGATGACATGTGTCATCTATATTATTTTAATAAAAGGATATAATTATAAATGACTAAATAAGTTATTTATGGAAGAGATAGTTTTTAATAACTAATTGAGATTTTTATGGCAACTCCTATGTCTTAAACCGACTATTGATTATGTACATCACGTTAATAGCATCTTTTGCCTCACATTCATCTTATCCTTCATCTAAAGTTCGAACCATAAAACACATTATTTATTTCATGACGTTGTGTTTTATTACTTTCTTGTTATTTACATGGTGTTATATCAATTTTCACAATAAAACATAGTATTTTTTTTATCCGAAGTTCGAAACGTAAAACAAATTAATTATTTTCTTGACGTTGTGTTTTATCAGTTTTTCGTTTCTTCACACTATGTTATATCAGTTTTCACAATTACACACACCCCTCAAACATTTCTTTCGTAACATAAAAAAATATTCATTATTTCTTGACGTTGTGTTTTATAAGTTTCTAGTTTCTTCACATTGTGTTATATCAGTTTTCACAACTAAACACACTCCTTACGCTTAAAACACATCAATCCTTGAAATACACAATAAAAAACACACCAAACATCTATAACACATTTCTGATCCTCTTTGCCCCAACAAGCATACTTTAAATCGAATCAAAATTAATTGAAGCAAAGTCGTCAATTCCGTTAAAATAATATACAAGCATTTAATATTATAAAACAACAAATTATTAAAAGTTACCAACGATATCTATATACAATCAAATTCAAATAAAAACATAAAATATTAACAAAATAGAAATGATATAGAATTATGCCGACAATCGAAATAATAATAAAGTTGGGTCTTGAAATGATAATAAATTATTAAACCCAATTAAAATTAAACAAATATTTAAAAGTACATTTCAAAACATACAAGAGAATCATCCATAAGTTGTTGGTTTATATCGCTGATGCGTGTGAAGTGTGTATATAAGTTTAAGTATATTTTAAGCCCTTTTACACTTTCTTTAGCCAAATTTTAAATTTATAAAACACGATATTTACTAACACTAAACACACATATGGGCAAGTGCACCCATCGTGAGCGTAGTATAGTGTTGGTAAGATACCGAGGTCGTCCAAGGACACAAGAGCTTTTAGTACCGGTTTATCCTCAACTTCTAATCAAATCAAAAGTTTAGAAAACGTTTTAAACTAGAAAAATAAAAACTAATCTGAAAATAAAATAAAAATAAAAACAGATAGACAAGATGAATCACTTGGCTCCGACTCGTGTTTAGTGTAACCTTTGATTATTTCCGCACTTTTGCACTTTTTAAGAGATTATCTTAGTTATTGCACTTTTGCACTCTTTTGAAGGTGACGTTACCCTCAACCCAGTAGTTTGAGTCAGCAAGGATACAATCCTAAAGGGTCAGATTATTGAAAGATAATTAATTAAGTTATTAATGCATATTATGGTAGGCCCCTCTTTTGGAGGTGTCGTTACCCTCGGCTAAGTAGTCTGAGTCAGCAGGGATACAGTCCTAAATAGCCGGGTTAAAGTATTAATAGTAGCTTACATATGAGGGGATCAAAGAGTTTGGACCCCCGTCATCCAATACCGTTAAGTATTGAAGGAGGTCCTACTAAATTTGACCCAGGTCCTTGCAGGATCTATACACTGAACAAGGCAAGACTCTTACCAAACCGTTCCCTTAACCCCCGACCAGGTAGCCAACACAACATACCTCCATATAGACCGTGGAGATATGAATGGTGAAAATCTTTTATTTTATATAGACAGTAAAATAATGCCAAGACACCACGGACAAACGATAAGGAAGAATCACCTTCAACATAAGAAACTAGTTATTAAAGTCATTAATACATAACCAAGTAAAAAGTGTGAAAAGATTAAAAATAAAAAGTATTACACTAGACATTTTGTCTTCACCAAGTGATGTAAGAGACTTAGGCAAACATGGCCTTGATTGTCAAGAACTCTTACGATCAATCTTGGATCCCGAGACGACTCACACACTCTATGATGGACAATGGATGATGGTGGTGGATGATGGTGTTGTGATGGTGGTGGGTGAAGTGTGAGAGAGGTGGTGTGCCAAGGGATGGTTTGAGCTTGAGCCAAGCACTCCTATTTATAGGCTGAACAGAAGCTCGGGCACAGCCCCGTGTCCATTGGGCACAGCCCCGTGTCCATCCTCTTCTCTGTCTTCATTAATTGCAGTTTGTCTGCATTAGTTGACCACGCCCCCGTGTCCGCTGGGCACGACCCCGTGTGCAGAAGCATATCTGTACTATCAAGATTTGCCTGGATTCTGCGAATCTTATAGTTGACCATGGCCCCGTGTCCGCTGAGCATGGCCCCGTGGTGGGCGATGGAAGCTTCTACAACTTTGTCTTTTATGCTGACACTTGGGCACGCCCCCGTGTTCACTGAGCACGGGGCGTGTTCAGCCTTCTGTTTTCTTGTTTTGCTTGGGAGGATACTTTCGGGGAGGTCAGGCATACCACGTTTGTTCATTTTCTTGTATTTATATTAGATTTAGCTGTCTTTTTGCTTCTTTTGTTAATTTGAGCTCATTTAATCCTGAAAATACAAAAGGAAGACAAAAGCACACTTTTTCCAACATTAGTACTAAAAAAGGGTTAGTTTTATGCCACAATTGATGTAATTTATATGTTGCATTTTGCACACATCAAATACCCCCACACTTGAATCTTTGCTTGTCCTCAAGCAAAACTCTTTATAATGTGGCTTTACACTCCCAAATGGAATGGGTAGAAGAGAAGGTTTTTGGGCTTGTCATATAGTTTCGGGATTTCCAAGATTCTTTATCAAGTTTTATTTTTATTTATTTACAATCCTATTCGTCATGATTTATTTAAAACTTTTCATAAGATAAATTACTTATTAGGGCATAACATGCCTCTTTAAAATTCTATTTATATACAAGTTCACATACCTCACGGGGGATCACTCAACACTCGGCCGAAGATGTATTTTAGTGAATCACTCGAGAGCGGCATGAAACTTACTCCTACCATAGGCTTGCCAAGCAATCAATCCTCCTCCTTTTTAACTATATACCTTTGTAAATATCAAGAGGACTTTTTGGGTGAAGGGTTAGGCTTGGGTTAAAGGTAGGTGGTTGGGTTAGTGGTCAGTAGAAAAAGGGCGAAAAGCGTAAAAAGCGTCGGTTTTCGAAAGACTTTTTATTTTTGCAATTTTTTATTTTGATGAAGCCATAATTCAAACAAAGTTATTTTTGATGAACTTGCTTGTTTATTTCTTTTGCTTCATCATCAACATTTTTTTTTGAAAGTCATACGAAAAAACGAGCTTGTTACTAAAACAAATGGTTAAAAATAAAAAGGTTTTGGTGGGTGAAAGGGTGTTTGGTTTGGGTTAAGAAATGAAAAGGTTTAGGCTCAAAGGGGTTAACTAGGGGGATTTTGGGTAGGTGGTAAAAAAAAAGAAAAATAATGATGTAGAAATAAAAAGGGTTAGTTCTAATGCCTCCATCATTTACTTACTCGGGTTTAAGTTGGTAAGGACCAGGAATGTATCGTTGTGGCAAGTTCTAGAGTTGTAAGAACCAAGCGGCTATTCACACAAGAAACGAAAAATGAGCATTTAGTTTAAAGATATGTATTTGTATGCTCAATAAAGGCTCAAAACTCACTTTTGTGGGAATGGGTTTTTATGTTATCAAGTATAAATAATTAAATTTTAACCAAGCTTGTCATGCCCTTTCATAATGTTCTTATGTTGGTTCTTTTTATCACGACGTTATCGGTTGTAAATTTAAAAATATAACCTTTTTAGAACTTGAATTTCCCGAGTTAAACCTAGACAAGTAAAAAAATGAAAAAATTTTTTGAATTTTTTTTTTGGGTGATTAGCGGTTCCAATAGAGTTTTATGTAAGGCTTGTTATTAGGACTTGCAAGATTCAAGGTTTTAGCATCCCCCCCCCCCCCCCCACTTAAATTACACATTGTCCTCAATGTGTCCCAAAAATAAGTTTTTAGGTTGATTGAATGTGTAAAAAGGTGTTAAAAAGAAAAAAAATATGTTACTGGGGGTCTGGACACGGCCCCGTGTTGTCCGGGCACGGCCCCGTGTTCAGTCGCCAGTAACAAAATTGAAAAAGAGAAACATAAGCCTGGACACGGGGGCGTGTTGGTTGAACACGGCTCGTGTCCAGTTTACCTGAACTGGGCATTTTCTGCAGACTGTGCAGCACGGGGCCGTGTTGGGCGGACATGGCCCGTGCTGAACTTGCTGTAAAGAAGAAAGTTTTGTCGGATGGCCCTGTTTTCCTGCATGGAGTGCTGGTTCAAGTTTCCCTTGTATCCTTTGTCATCCCGAGTGTGTTTTATTTATTTTAACACCATCCAAACACCAAGTTAAATAAAACCATCATTCATTAAGTCATAGAGAGAATTACATAAAAGTCCTAAAAGTTTAAAAACAAAGCAGAAAATTAAAAGGTCCTAAATTAGATAGGTCAAGTGATAAGTAAAATCATCTTATGGAGCTCTACGAGTACAATAAGAACCAAAAATCCGGAAATGGCTTTCCGGTATCTAAAAGCCTTGTAGAACTCCGAGCCGAGGGGCGTTAAAGCCATTCTTCTATCTCTCTTAGGAGGAAGAAGGCGGCGTCATTCTCTTCAACATCTTGTGGAGGAGGAGCGACACCAACCGGAACCCCTTGTAGTACTTCTCGAGGGGGCTCCAGATGTATGGCGTACCATTCGGCCGGTATGATGACTTCAGGAACCACATTCCATGCCCTTTGGGTAATGATTGGTACCAAAGGAAGAGAAGCGAGAATGTTCAACCTTTGGTGCAAAAGGTTGACCTCTCGAAGACATCCCTCTAGCCCCACCGTCAAATGATTAATACGGTCAACCAATGCCTCTTCCACCCCTGTCATCTCATCAAGGGTCTCTCTTAAGGCGTAAACGTAGTTTACAAGAGAATCTTCAACCGTTGATGATCTTCTTCCTTGTCGGTTGTTTCTAGAGTGTGATGAAGATGTTCCGCTAGTTCTGCTCGCCATTCTGAGAAAACATACCAAGAAGAGTTCAACTTTATGGAATCAGTACTTCGGACACGGCCCCGTGTTCAACGAACATTGCCCGTGTTCAAATGTTTGCAGATTTTTTAGGACAAGGGATCTTGGAGTTTTAATTTGTTTTTATGATGTTTAAAACGTTTTTAAGCAGAAACAACTTAAAACATTGTTGTAGAACTTATTTTTAACAAGATCCCCCGAATAAAAATCTAACAATCATCTCAATAAAGCTTGAAATTATGGAGATTTCAAGTTTTAATGGAAGCATGAAGGAAAATTAAAGAAGATGAAAATGGATAAAAGAGGAAAGGACAAGAAGGTTGTTGAGAAACTTCTTTTAGAAAATACCGAATTCTTTGTTTGATTGATTCCTGAACAACTGCTCCTTTTCTTCTTCAGTTGATGTTCCTGAAACAAACACAGTTTTTGGTTTATAAGTTTTCTCATTTTTATGATTTTTCGGAGGAATAAAACCGAGACCTTTTCTTTTGAAATTACCGTTATGGGTTGGTTTCTTTTCAAAACCTGAACCAGAACTGTAACCTTTTTTCTTGTTTAAACGTTGTTGAATTCTTGAGATGTAAGGATTAGGTTTTTTAGAAAGATTTACATCTTTTATTTCAGAAATATTGATTTCTGTTAATTTAAAAACCTTTTTTATCATTTCAGTTTTAACACCTCTTATTGGAAATTCTTCATCAGAATATAATTTGTTAGAATCATTCAAAGTATAAGCCACTTTTTTTATAACAAAAAATCTTTATTGTAAACCCGTTTCTCCTTTTTGACTGTTGGACTTGACTTGTCAGACTTTAACTTTGACTCCGATTTTGACTCCAACTTTGACTCCTCGGTTTCATCGTTATCTAACACCTGATCGACCACTTTCTTTATTAATTCAGACTCATGATCATTATCGGACGACGTAAAAGTGACATCAATGTTGTCTGGCAAATTTTCTGAAGACTCAGACTCCCACTGTAAATTGGTTGCATTTTTTACTCTTTCTGAATTTGGATTTCAAGGAGAATATCCATTTTCAAGCAGGGGTGGACACTTTGTATAACTGGCACTTTGTTTCTTACCAGAAGTCTTCACTTCAGATTCTTCATCTTCAAATGCCTTCATGCCTTCCACTGTTGGATAAATCCTTTCAATAACATAAGAAGTACATGAGTAACTTTTTAATAACCTATTAACTCTTTCTGTTTCAATTCTTTGAGTTTCTTGTTTCTGTTCAAGCACATCACACTTCTCAATGTAATTGTAAACGACTTTCTGCTTTGTCATGAAAGCTCCTTGAAGTGTCTTCATAGCCGTTGCTTGTTCATTGCTAGATTGATTGTATTGATTCATCGCTTTGTTCAGGACATCATAAGATTCCTTCAATCTTTTCATGTTATGAATCAATGTACTATTCTGCTTCTTCACTGTTTCATAGTTTTCAGACAACACAGGAACTTTTTGTGCATTAACTTCTTCATCAACTTTGAAAGCTGGAATGTCTTTGACCTTTTTCCTTATCACTGGAACTTCTTCATCATCACTGCTGATGGGTTTTTTTAACTTTCTTCTTTTTCTTTTTAGCTTTTTCATTATCACTGTCACTCTCTTCCATCATTTTTAAGTGCTTTTCCATTCTTCTTGCATAATAATCATCATCATTATCACTGTCTTCAGCAACTCGAGGAACACAAGCTTTATGATTTGACTTCTTGTTAGGATCATAATCATCCCAACTGAAATTTGCCCAGCTAAACCCTTCTGGTAATTTTTCATCATCTTTGTTTATCAGACATGCTTTATTTTCAGCTGAAACATATTTATCCCAACTGAAACCTTTTGATGATTTCTTATCTTCTTGATTCACCATACATGCTCTCTTTGATGATTCTTCAATTTCTTTCCTGGCATGAGCAATTTGTGGTTGTTGTTGATGTGGTTATTGAGCAACTTGATGAGAAATTGCTTTCCGATAATAATCATTGTTGTTGAACGGATTTTGAGCTCCACTTGCTTCGCGGTTTTTGCACTCCCTCTTGAAGTGTCCTTTTTCCCTGCAACGAAAACAAGTAACTTTAAATTTATCAAATCCTAAAGTAGAAACATTTACATCACAGAAATGATCTCTTCCCGTAATTTGTTTAAACTTCTCAGCTCTTCTTAAAACACTCGCCAAACACCATTTTATATCCATCAATTCCAACTCTTCAGCATCAATTTGATCGTAATCCTCTTTTGTCAACTTTGGATTCCCGATCCGACCTGCAACTAAACTCTCATATGATTCCAAAACAGTTCCTAACAACGACATGTGACCTTTAGCAACCTCTTTCAAGAAATTTTCATCATTCTCAATGTTCAGAACAATGTTGCATTGTAATCTCTTTCCTTTCTTGGTTGCTGAAAAATTTGGATCAAATGATGTGTATGGAGAAAATCCTGTTTTGATGTTTGATCCTTGAGATGATCCACCAGATGAACCTTTAGCATTGAATGCAGTTTCGATCTTTGGTGACATATTGATTTTATCACTACTTCCTCCTTTGTAATACAATCCAATATCTTGTTCACCATCATAATCTTTCATTCTTGAGATTTTTCTTTGTTCCATCTCCTGAGCTTCAATCTTTTCAATAAACTTGCTGAGTGTTAAACTGCTAAAACCTTTCTTGTTCCTTAACATCATAAGATATGTGCCCCAAGTTTCATGTGGCAACGCATCAGCCAGCTTTTCAATCAACTCTTCATTATCTTTTGTGATGCTTAACCTCTTCATGTTTGCTAATAGATTGCAATATCTTTCTATGATCTGCTTTGTGTTTTCATTTTTTAAACCTCGAAATAAATCGAATTCCTTATTTAAAAGTGATTTTTTAATTTTTCACCATCTCTTGACTTCAAACAAACTTCGATTTTAATGCTTTCCATATTGAATATGCACTTCTAGGCCTGTAAACGAACCGAACGTTCATGAACCGTTCATGAACTTGTTCGGTGGGAAGTTCGTTTATGTTCGTTTATTTAATAAACGAACGAACACGAACAAAAAAATTTGTTCGTTTAATTAAATGAACGAACATGAACACACCTTGTGTTCGTTCATTTATGTTCATGAACATTCTTTTATGTTCGTGAATGTTCATTTATTTACATTCGTTTAAATTTTAATAAATACATAAATAGTTATATTTATATAAAGTTTACGTTTTCTAACTACTTATATAAATAAAACTAATTAGTATATCTATGAACCCTTATTTACATGTGTTTTCGGATGAAATGTAATATATTAGACTTGTTTCTTCAATCATGTTAATTTATGTTTATTCAAATATGTTCAGTTAATTTTTTTATGTTCGTTTATGTTCATGAACTTTTCGTTTAGGCTTTAAACGAACGAACATAAACGAACACGAACATGCCTGGTTTCTTAATGAACGAACACGAACAAAAAAATGTGTTTGATTATATGTTCATGTTCGTGTTCGTGTTCGGTTAAAGTTAAATGAGCGAACACGAACATGTCTATGTTCGTGTTCGTTCGGTTCGTTTACAGGGCTATGTATTTCCACTGTGTTGCAATAAGATCAAGCTATCTTCTTTAACTGCTTGATGCAATAGACTAATCATCATTTTCTCATTTTTGTATTTCTTTCTATCATCAGCACTTAGATCTTTAATAGCAATCTCCTCTTCATCATCATTGGTCGGTCTAACATATTTTGTTTCAACACACTCCCAAGCATCCAAATAATTTGCTTGCACCCAATTTTCGAATCGTTCTTCCCAACCTTTGTACTCTTCAATGTCCATAAGTTTTGGCACTTTTTGCATAGTGCCCGTTTCATTTTCCATGGTCAAGTTTTGAGTAACACTAGCCGGAGTAGTCGGGGCAGTAGCAAAGGCGTTATAAAATTCCTCTTCCATGTTTCGGTAAATATTTTTTACAAAACAGACAATTTCAAACGGAATACCTCTTCACACGGAATTACTTTCTCAAACGAAATACCAGCTAGATTCACACTTTAAACTGTCTATTGATTGATTTGACAAAGAAATACAGCGAGTAGACACTTCGGCAGCACTTCGACTCAGTGACCGGAAAGTTACAAATGAAATCAAGACACCACTATATATAGGCTTGGTAATTTCGCTTGAACCTGCCTCAAACGAAATGCCTTTCAAGCGGAATTACCACTTCAAGCGAAATTACCAGTTCAAGCGGAATTAGCCATGTGATTTCGTTTGAAATGGCTTTTGACCATTTCAAGCGAAATTAGCCTTTTAACATGTTTTCTCATAAAACGTGCCCTGATCTATCTACCAACATACAGACTCGATACAAGACAAAGTCGACAGACGGATGCACCAACAATCACATTAACAACCTATTCCCACAAAAAGTGAGTTTTGAGCCTTTATTGAGCATATAAATAGACATCTTTAAACTAAATGCTAATTTTTCGTTTCTTGTGTGAATAGCCGCTTGGTTTCTTACGACTCTAGAACTTGCCATGACAATGCATTCCCGGTCCTTATCAACTTAAACCCGAGTAAGTAAATGATGGAGGCATTAGGACTAACATTTTTCTTTCAACACCATTATTTTTCTTTTTTTTACCACCTACCCAAAATCCTCCTAGTTAACCCCTTTGAGCCTAAACCTTTTCGTTTCTAAACCCACAAAACAAACACCTTTCACCCACCAAAAAACCCTTTTTATTTTAAACCCTTTATTTTAGTAAAAAGCTCGGTTTTCATGTGACATCCTTATCTATATATATATATATATATATATATATATATATATATATATATGGAGAATAGCAATAAACAAACAAGTTCCTCAAAAGAAACTTTGTTTGAAAAATGCTTCGTTTGAATAAAAAGTCACAAAAACAAAAAGTTTTACGAAAACCGACATTTTTTTACGCCTTTCGCCCGTTTCTACTAACCACCACTAACCCAAAACCACCTACCTTTAACCCAATCCTAACCCTTCCCCAAGTCCTCTTGATATTTACAAAGGTTTTTAGTTAAAAAGGAGGAGGATTGATTGCTTGGCAAGCATATGGTAGAAGTAAGTTCCATGCCGGTCTCGAGTGTTTCACAAAAATACATCTTCGGCCGAGTGTTGAGTGATCTCCGGTGAGGTATGTGAACTAGTATATAAATGGAATTTTAAAGAGGCATATTATGCCCAAATAAGTAATTTTTCTTATGAAACGTTCCAAATAAATCATAACGAATATGATTGTAAATAACATAAAAATAAAGCCTAATAAAGATCTTGGAATCCCGACACTCAAGACAAGCCCAAAACTTCTCTTCTACCCATTCCATTTGGGCGTGTAAGCCAGATTATAAAGAGTTTTGCTTGAGGACAAGCAAAGATTCAAGTGTGGGGGTATTTGATGTGTGCAAAATGCAACATATAAATTACATCAAATGAGGCATAAAACTAACCCTTTTTAGTACTAATGTTGGAAAAAGTGTGCTTTTGTCTTCCTTTTGTATTTTCAGGATCAAATGAGCGTAAATGAACAAAAGAAGGAAAAATACAGCTAAATCTAACATAAATACAAGAAAAGGAATAAACGTGGCATGCCCGACCCCTCAACAGCATCTTCCCAAGCAAAAGCAAGAGATCAGAAGGCTGAACACGCCCCCATGTCCCCAAGTGTATGCAGAAAAGACAAAGTTATAGAAGCTTCTATTTCCCAACACGGGGGTGTGCCCAGCTCCGCACAGCCGTGATCAACGCTAAGATTCGCAGAATCCAAGCAAATCTTGATAGTACAGATACGCTTTTGCACATGGGGCCGTGCCCAGCGGACACGGGGGCATGGTCAACTAATGCAGACAAACTGCATTTAATGAAGAAAGTGAAAGTGGATGGACACGAAGCCGTGCCTAATGGACACGAGGCCATGTCCAGGCTTCTATGCAGGCTATAAATGGAGGTGTTTGGTTCACTTCAAAGGTATCCCTTAACAAACTACATCTCTCCCACTTCACCCACACTCCACCACCATCACAACACCCACATCCACCACCATCATCCATCATCTATCATAGAGTGTGTGTAGTAGTCTCGGGATCCAAGATTGATAGTAAGAGTTCTTGACAATCAAAGGCCATATTTGCCTAAGTCTCTTACATCACTTGGTGAAGACAAGCATTTAGTGTAATACTTTTGTTTTTTTAATCTTTTAGCACTTTTTATTTGGTTTTGTATTAATGACTTTAATAACTAGTTTCTTATGTTGAAGGTGAAACTTCCTTATCATTTGTCTGTGGTGTCTTGGTGTTATTTTACTGTCTATATAAAATAAAAGATTTACACCATTCATATCTCCACGGTCTATATGGAGATATGTTGGCTACCTGGTCGGGGGTTAAGGGAATGGTTTGGTAAGGTTCTTGCCTTGTTCAGTGTATAGATCCTGCAATGAACTGGGTCAAGCTTACTAGGACCTCCTTCAATACCCACTGGTATTGGATGGCAGTGGTGCGAATGGCTTGATCCCCTCATATGTAAACTACTATTAATACATTAACCCCGCTATTTGGGATTGTATCCCTGCTGACTCAAACCACTTAGCCGAGGGTAACGTAACCTTCAAAAGAGGGGCCTACCACATTACGCATTAATAACTTAATTAATTATCTTTCAATAATCCAACCCTTTAGGATTGTATCCTTGCTGACTCAAACTATTGGGTTGAGGGTAACGTCATCTTCAAAAGAGGGGCCTACAACAATAACTAAGATAATCTCTTAAAAAGTACAAAAGTGCGGAAAACATCAAAGGTTACACTAAAGGCGAGTCGGATCCAAGTGATTCATCTTGTCTATCAGTTTTTATTTTATTTTTATTTTCAGCATTTTTAGTTTTTATTTTTATGTTTAAAACTTTTTTCTAAATTTTTGATTTGATTAGACGTTGAGGATAAACCGGTATTAAAAGCTCTTGTGTCCTTGGACGACCTCGGTATCTTACCAACGCTATACTACGCTCACGATGGGTGCACTTGCCCATATGTGTGTTTAGTGTTAGTAGAATATCGTGTTTTATAAATTTAAAACTTGACTAAAGTGTTAAAAAGGGCTAAAAATATACATAAAAGTATATCATACCTAACGCACATCAGAGGCATCTTCTAAGAAGAAGATTGTATAGGTCAGGTCTTATTCGTTAAATAAATATATAGTACATATATATGATAGGATTCATTATAGCAAGCAATCAGGTAATCAATCACAATTATAGCATAAACAAGAATCCACAATATGTTTAATGAGAACATGACGATTGAGCTTTCATTAATCATTGACCACAGTTACAATGTTTACATAGTGTATCACATCAAAAGGAACACAGGGTCACACTACCCTTGTCCAATAAGTCTGTCAATATCAAAATCATACGATCAAAAGGGTGGTCCAAAAGGCTTCACAAGCTCGGCTCAATAGTGGTGCTCTCATCAAAAGTAATGCAACCTACATAAAACCAAAAACCACTATGCTGATGGTGGTGGTGGAGGAGGAGGTGGAGGAAAGAAAAACAAGTTGCGCACATGCGCAAGCTCCTCCTCAAGCTCATATACATGACGCAGCAAATAACTGATCTACTGCTCGACAGTGAGAAATCGAGCATCAAACTCTGGGAAAGGAGTAAGAGGAGCAGGTGGATGTGAAAATGGAGACGGTGACGGTGACGAACGAGGGGGAACAAAAGTAGGCTGACAAGGACATGGTAGGGGACGCGGAGTCAGCTAAGGCTCCAAAATCCTGCGACTCATAATCTCATACTGAAGCTGAAGTGATAAAAGTAACTCATCCCGTGTATAGCCAACAAAATGAGAGGGATGGTAGGGATTTGATATCGACATAGAATACGGTGGGAACCATCGGAATGGCTCATCAAGTGGTGAAGAAGTAAAAGGAGCAAACGGTGTAGACTGAGAGATATGTGAAAAAGCTGCTGAAACATAAGGATCATGACTAGGCTGCTGGCCTGAAGTACCTTCCCTTGGATGGGGTGCGGGTATATCCTGAAAGAAAACGATAGGCAAATCAGTACGATGGACGTCGGACTCCACAGGATGAAAAGGAGCAACATTAGCGGGTGCGGGTGCAGGTGGAGGAATAAGTGGCTCAATAACAGGAGGGTCAACGGGGTGCAGGAACTGTAATACCCCGGAAACGGGTTTGGTAATTAAACCCCGTTAATACTAAAGAGCAGGTAAAATACCATTAGCAGTAAACGTTTACCCGTAAATTATTAGGATTTAAATAAATAAGCCTAATAATAAATAGAAAGAGAGCAAACGACTTGAGAAGGCAAAATAAAATGGAAAAAAGGCCCGAGTTAACGGAACTTAAAATAAAAGGGTTAGAACTCCCGGGACTCACTAAGTTAACTAGGGGTAATTAACCTAGTTAATTATTTGTTTTAAAACAATAAAGAAGCATGGACTAGTAAGCCTTTTATAAACCTTGGATAATTGAGGGACCAAAGTTGGACAATTTCAAAATGATATTATTGAAACAAAAATTAAACACCAGACATGTGGTCGATCAAAACACAAGGGCGGACAAGGATTCCCCACCAAACCCTAGTTCTTGACAAATTGATCAAATTGAAGGCTCTAATCAGTTCCAAATTGATTTTCAATCACGGATTAGTGATCTCCTCTGAAAAGGGGGTCATAAGGTATGTAAATTTCATAGAAAAAGTTTCATCTAAATTTGTGGATGAACATAAGAAATTCGAAATTTATGTTGCATGATTGTTGTAGGGATGAATTTGAAGTGAAATAGTGCCTAGGAATAAACCCTAGTCATTAGATTGATGAAATTATGCTCAATACTTGTAAATTCCATAATCATCAATGTAGGTGATTAGTGGGTTTTGTAGAAACATGATAAACAATAGGATTAGGATGGTTATTCTTGTGTAATTTGAGTTATTGGAAGTGATTTCATAATATGATATGAAAATTTTACATGAACATGCTTAATTGATGTTAATCTTGGCTAAATGACTAGTTATGAACTTGATTGTAAATATGCAAAAAAAAATTATGCCCACTAGGTGTTTGTTAAAATGCCTGAATGAAATCGCGGTCTACTCGGTTGTGTATAAAACTTGATTATAATAGGTATTCAGATGAATGCTAAATAGTATGATGAAACGGGTCTCGCTTATAAAAGGGAACCCTTGGTCCTTGCGAAAATAAATAAAGAAACTAGTCACGATAATCGCTTAAACTAGTTAAAGAAATTAGAAGTATAATGAATTTGATTAGAACATTGCTTAAAACGGTGGCCAAGAGATAACGCCTATCGGATAATTAAGGAATTCTTAAACTAGTTGATAGATTTCATTATGCATTTCATATGCTAATGGGCGTTTGACTTTTAAAAAGTCAAACTGACCCACAATACGATAAATGATAATTTAGTATAAAATCCGTAAGGTGGAATAATTGTATTTAATTATGATAAATCTAACCACCTTGAGAATATTGAATAATAGTTAATGCTCGACAAGCAAGGTGGAAGCTTGGGAAAGAAGCGGGTCAAACAGAGTGAGTACGCGGAAAAAGAGCATAACAGGATGCAAGGTAAGTGAATCTTACACTTCATTTGTAGAATACCTATACATTCTACAAGTTATGAATACGATATATATATTATTCGAAATATGGTTTCCGACGCATAATGATACGGGTCGGAACAAACATAAATGATAAAAACCATGGTTTATGGTAAAAAGGGCGAAAAGGTAAATTAGTCATGTAATGACAAAGAATTTATGAGTTTTTCGTTAAGATTACTTTATAGGGTAATATAACAATAATAATGATAGGGATATAATGGTAATTAGTCGTGTGTCGACAAACGTAAGTTAAAGTTAAAAGATACCCTACGACGTAAGCCGAAATGGGTCAATTAACGAAAATGGTAAATATATATGTATATATACCATTCCAACACAAATGCAAAATGTTTGGTCTTTAGACCAAACGGGTTAAATGGTGATTTTAGCGCCATTTGACAAATAACGACTAATAAGTATTGTCAAGTCTAATGCTCACAGGATAAAAACGGCTTACAGAAATTTGCATTTGCTATAAATTAGCAAGGTTATTAATGCAAGGTTTAAAACGGGTCAATACTTGACCCGAGCCAGGTAATATAATGGTCAAATATTAGTGAAAGCCCTTCGTAGTAAAAGGAGCGACTGAAATTGACCAAAATATCCATGAACACTAAACCGGGTATACGGTCCTTATGAGCCGTTTAAGAACGTGTTTTTTGATCATGTAAGTTATAGGTAAATACCAAGTGGATTGTGCATAACAAATGGGAAAAATTTAAACTTAAAAGGTTTAAATCTTCGAAACGGGTCGAAAGAATTATGCGCATAGATTGAGTACTAGCCACATAATTCATAAAAAGTTACAAACCCGGACTAAATATTTTGAGATAAACATGTTGATGTATGCTTAATGGTTAGTTAGAAACAAGTTGGGGTTAAAAAACTTGAACGGGACAAAAGTCTTTAAAAAATGAATTTTAAAGCGAAGGGCTCGAAGCCTATTATTTTATGAATTCATATGTTAACTTTAACTCCATATGATGGAGGATTAAATTACGAATGTGTAGGAAAAAGAATCGCCTAAAACGGACTAGTAGACATAAAGTTATGCTAATTAGAAGTTGGAAACTTGGTTAAAAACTTAGCCGGGCATTTTAGCAACAAAAACCCAACCATTCTGTTGAAATTAGGGGGTCGCGTCACGCGACACCACCCCAAGATTTCCGTCTCCTCACGTGACATTAGTCGCGGCCCGCGACAGAGTAAAGCGAAAGCGGTCGCTGCCCGCAAGGGCCTTAACTACTGCAAATTGTTTGAATTTTTGTTGTTAAACGCATAGAACTTGATAAAATTTATTTATTTGATAACAAAACTAAGTTTTAAGTTGGTTTTGATTTTAGGTGAACGTCAATGACTCCCGGATGATGATCACGCTCGTCGAAGAACCGAACACGGCCTAGATACAAGCTTTCGCATGTTGTCTTTCGTCGTTATATTTAAACGACGAACTCTTATATATTATGCTGTAAAGTTCGAAATTTGAAAAGTTTTGATAAGTCCGTATTTTCCAATGTATTTGTAATCTAAATTGCATGTTTATTTCCGTAAACTATACGAAACTGTAAAATAATAATAAGGGTGTTACAAGTTGGTAATCAGAGCCCATGGTTAAAGAGTAAAGTGTGTTCGGTTCGAGGCTTGATCGCAAATCCGGTAAGTACAAGTATGTTAATGATTTAGTATGATTAAAGTGTTGTGAACAACACATAGGGTTATTGTGTAATACACGTTACCCCAATGAAAACGATAGGTATAGTTAACGAAATCACGTGCATTGACACGTACGGTAAAAAGCCTTGTATTACAATACGGGCGTTTATTCATGTCGAAATTACTAACTTTTGTAAATGTTTAGTTGAAGGACACTCGCATCTGAAGATGACGAGAGTTGAACGAATTATGGATATGATGGTGGAACGGCCTGAGGTATGACGAGCAGAGCATACTCATTAAGGACCTAAATCGCGTGAAGATCGCGAACAAAGTTAATGGAAAGAGAAGCCTGTAAGGGAAAGCATTACCAGGTGCACGCTTTTAAATTTCATCGCATAAGTAGTAATATGCAACAAACACGTAGGGAATGACGGCTTCATATATCTGATAAAACCTGAATAGGATATCTAATCAGGATGATGTTTCCAAGAGAAGTTTTTATAGAAACATGTGCTATTCATGATGATGAATAACAAAGAAGTAATAGGATTAGTTCATATGAAAACTTGGACGGGGGGTAATTATCCAAGTGGAAAAAAAACTCTCAATATAATGCTATTGAGAAAAGTAGCGATCACATTAACGAATGTAATTATATAATAGTTCGATAGAAAAGAAAAACTTTTTTATGTACAAA
Organism: Helianthus tuberosus; assembly: GCA_030545235.1. Classification (NCBI taxonomy): domain Eukaryota; kingdom Viridiplantae; phylum Streptophyta; class Magnoliopsida; order Asterales; family Asteraceae; genus Helianthus; species Helianthus tuberosus. The sequence continues at coordinate 25,413 of JARYGA010020749.1, forward strand.
AGTAAAAACTAGTAAAACTAATGATTGTTGTTTTGCAATTAAATAAAGTTTTACTAAATGAAATCAGAGATAAGAAATAAATAGGGGCGTCACTTACATGGGGTGTGATTTGAAAACTACAAAAAGGTCATGTGTGCCATATGTTAATCGCTTACTCTGGTCAAGTAAGTAGTGGCATATGATACCATGAACTTCTTATAGCAGACACATTTACATCCCATGTAGTAAGGACGAGGTTAATGGGACAAATTAAAAATGTACCCAAATGAGTCAAATAAGTAAAATGTTTGATGGTAAACGTAAACGCAAGTCGGATGACGGAAGCGTATTACGTTAGAATAACGAGCCCGAGAGAAGGGTCAAAGATTAAAGTAAATGAAAATACGAACCAACTAATGTGAATGTTAAGACATAGGGGACAAAGTTTGACTGTCATAAGTTATGAAATTCACACAGACAAGTCAAAGGGGTAGAATAAAGAATAAAGGACTCGACTGAATAAAAACGATGGATTTCACTAAGACGACCAAATAAATTAAAGCGACGTCTAAAACCATATAAGAATGGTTACTTGATGATAACTTTGGTAAAGATACCCGATAGATGGGTTGAATTTTGAAAATATGCGTAAACCAAGAGACGGGAACGCGAAATAGAAAGTCAAAGGACTCGGATTAAGAGTGATGACTAAAAGACGATGAGAATTTGCAAACAGAAATTTTGATAACTACGTTCAACTATTATAAAGTTGAACGGGTCGAATGAAGAATGAAGTTTGACGTTCATGAGTAATGAAATCTCACACGAATAAGTCAGCCGAGATAAATAAAGTATAAAAGCTTGGTAGTGCAAGTAAGCGCAAACCGAATAATGGTAGCGCGAAATAATAAAGAACCCGGCTAACGGGTCGTAAAGAAGTATAGGTAAGGACCGGGTAACGGTAAGCGTAGGACAAACCGACGTGCAAAGGATGTTAGAAGTCATAAAGTCGGAAAGATAATTTGAAAGAAAACAAATGTAGCCTTAGACTACGATCAAGGTTAAATGAAATAAAAAAAAAGCAAAAGTAAATGATTCTAAAGATAAAAAAGGGTGCTTTGACGCCATATACATATATAAACATATATACATTTGAATAAAACTCGAATAAGCTATGATCTACGGGATCATCATAACCTACGGATTAAGGGTAGTGTTAATGTCTACGGGACCAAAAAGACCTTTGGGTCACAAATAGAAAGAAACGAATTTTAGGGTCTCACCCTAAAAATGTGGAAATCTAAAGAGATAGTCTATGGGACTAAGTGAAAGAACCTACGGGTTATTTGGGTAAAGTGTAGAAAACTAGTTACAGTTCTCAATGTAAAATAATAACGGTCAGGAATAAAACTTAGACGGAAATTCCTAGACGTGAGAGAAAAAGACGTAAGACAGAGAAAATGTAAACTAAAAAAAAATTTAGTTTTTAGTCAAAAGCAGCGTTCTAACAAACAGAAGTAGTATGAGGGGATTTAGAAAATCTTGAACACACATAAGGCCGGAGATGGAAGAATAGTATACCCGGATGACGGGGTATGAAGTGACGGCGACTAATTAGTCTAGCCGGTAAAACTAATCAAAGTTAAGAAAATGTCCTGACAAATACAAAGCGCTTGTTAATATAAGACAAGCGCGGGATAAACATGTTAACAAACGGATGAGACTAAGTGATCACGTGACGACTCGGTTAAAAAGGTGCAAAGGATAAGAAATAAGAGGTGAAAGCCTCGGTCAGTGAGGACTTACACAAAAAAAAAAGATACTGAAAGAATGAGTATCATAAAAACGAAGCTAAGTTCGTTTAGTCTAAAAATTAAAAGAACTACGTAAATAAGGTTTCAGGGACGAAACCTCTTTAAGGGGGGTAGACTTGTAACACCCCGAAAACGGGTTTGGTAATTAAACCCCGTTAATACTAAAGAGCGGGTAAAATACCGTTAGCAGTAAAGGTTTACCCGGAAATTATTAGGATTTAAATAAATAAGCCTAATAATAAATAACAATAGAGCAAACGACTTGAGAAGGCAAAATAAAATGGATAAAAGGCCCAAGTTAACGGAACTTAAAATAAACGGGTTAGTACTCCCGGGACTTACTAAGTTAACTAGGGGTAATTAACCTAGTTAATTATTTGTTTAAAAACAATAAAGAAGCATGGACTATTAAGCCTTTTATAAACCATGGATAATTGAGGGACCAAAGTTGGACAATTTCAAAATGATATTATTAAAACAAAAAATAAACACCAAACACACACTTAAGTGTGTGTCTGGTCGATCAAAACACAGGGGCGAACAAGGATTCCCCACCAAACCCTAATTCTTGACAAATTGATCAAATTGAAGGCTCTAATCAGTTCCAAATCGATTTTCAAGAACGGATTAGTGATCTCCTCTAAAAAAGGGGTCATAAGATATGTAAATTTCATAGAAAAAGTTTCATCTAAATTTCTGGATGAACATAAGAAATTCGAAATTTATGTTGCATGATTGTTATAGGGATGAATTTGAAGTGAAATAGTGCCTATGAATAAACCCTAGTCATTAGATTGATGAAATTATGACCAATACTTGTAAAATCCATAATCACCAATGTAGGTGATTAGTGGGTTTTGTAGAAACATGATAAACACTAGGATTAGGATGGTTATTCTAGTGTAATATGAGTTATTGGAAGTGATTTCAGAATATGATATGAAAAATTTACATGAACATGCTTAATTGATGTAAATATTGGCTAAATGACAAGTTATGAACTTGATTGTAAATATGCAAAAAAAATTATGCCGACTAGGTGTTTGTTAAAATGCCTGAATGAAATCGCGGTCTACTCGGTTGTGTATAAAACTTGATTATAATAGGTATTCGGATGAATGCTAAATAGTATGATGAGACGAGTCTCTCTTATAAAAGGGAACCCTTGGTCCTTGCGAAAATAAATACAGAAACTAGTCACGATAATCGCTTGAACTAGTTAAAGAAATTATAAGTATAATGAATTTGATTAGAACATTGGTTAAAACGGTGGCCAAGAGATAACGCCTATCGGATAAATAAGGAGTGCTTAAACTAGTTGATAGATTTAATTCTGCATTTCATATGCTAATGGGCGTTTGACTTTTAAAAACTCAAACTGACCCACAATACGATAAATGATAATTTAGTATAAAATCCGTAAGGTGGAATAATCGTATTTAATTATGATAAATCTAACCACCTTGAGAATATTGAATAATAGTTAATGCTCGACAAGCAAGGTGGAAGCTTGGGAAAGAAGCGGGTCAAACAGAGCGAGTACGCGGAAAAGAGCATAACAGGATGCAAGGTAAGTGAATCTTACACTTCTTTTGTAGAATACCTATACATTCTACAAGTTATGAATACCATATAGATATTATTTGAAATACGGTTTCCGACGCGTAATGATACGGGTCGGAACAAACATAAATGATAAAAACCATGGTTTATGGTAAAAAGGGCGAAAAGATAAATTAGTCATGTAATGACTAAGAATTTATGAGTTTTTCGTTAAGATTACTTTATAGGGTAATATAATAATAATAATAATAGGGATATAATGGTAATTAGTCGTGTGTCGACAAACGTAAGTTAAAGTTAAAAGATACCCTACGGCGTAAGCTGAAATGGGTCAATTAACGAAAATGGTAAATATATATGTATATATACCATTCCAACACAAATGCAAAATGTTTGGTCTTTAGACCAAACGGGTTAAATGGTGATTTTAGGGCCATTTGACAAATAACGACTAATAAGTATTGTCAAGTCTAATGCTCACAGGATAAGAACGGGTCAATACTTGACCCGAGATATGTACGCATATTTTGAATTATAGTTAGAAGTAATATAATGGTCAAATATTATTGAAAGCCCTTCGTAGTAAAAGGAGGGACTAAAATTGACCAAAATACCCATGAACACTAAACCGGGTATACGATCCTTATGAGCCGTTTAAGAACGTGTTTTATGAGCATGTAAGTTATAGGTAAATACCAAGTGGATTGTGCATAACAAATGGCAAAGATTTAAACTTAAAAGGTTTAAATCTTCGAAACGGGTCAAAAGAATTATGCGCATAGATTGAGTACTAGCCGCATAATTCATAAAAAGTTACAAATCCGAACTAAAGATTTTGAGAAAAAACATGTTGATGTATGCTTAATGGTTAGTTAGAAACAAGTTGGGGTTAAAAAAGCTTGAACGGGTCAAAAGTCTTTAAAAAATGAATTTTAAAGCGAAGGGATCGAAGCCTATTATTTTATGAATTCAGATGTTAACTTTAACTCCATATGATGGAGGATTAAATTACGAATGCGTAGGAAAAAGAATCGCCTAAAACGGACTAGTTGATATAAAGTTATGCTAATTAGAATAAAAACTTAGCTGGGCATCTGCAGTAACAAAAACCCAACCATTCTGTCGAAATTAGGGGGTCGCGTCGCGCGATACCACACCAGGATTTCCGTCGCGTCACGCGACATTAGTCGCACCCCGCGACAGAGTAGAGCGACAGTAGTCGCGGCCCGCGAGGGCCTTAACTGCTGCAAATTGTTTGAATTTTTGTTGTTAAACGCATAGAACTTGATATAATTTATTTATTTGCTAACAAAACTAACTTTTAAGTTGGTTTTGATTTTAGGTGAACGTCAATGACTCCCGGATGATGATCACGCTCGTCGAAGAACCGAACACGACCTAGATACAAGCTTCCGCACGTTGTTTTTCATCGTTATATTTAAACGACGAACTCTTATATATTATGCTGTAAAGTTTGAAATTTGAAAAGTTTTAATAAGTCCGTATTTTCCAATGTATTTGTAATCTAAATTACATGTTTATTTCCGTAAACTATACGAAACTGTAAAATAATAATAAGGGTGTTACAGGAATTGGGTCAGGTATGAGGGGTGCAATGCCAGGTATGCCAAAAGGAATAGGGTCATGATTATGCATAGGCTCAGGATCAACAGGTGCAACATCATGTTGATCAAGATGAACCGGGTCTGGCTCAGGGACGTGCTCGGGGTCATGTGGAGGAGATGGTGTAGCTGACATCGCAGTGTCATCATCAGAATCAGTGGCATAGCGTTGTAATCCAAACGCCTGCAAAGCTGAAGACGTCACAGACTCAAAGGAATCTGAGACAGAGTGCAAACTAGTATCAGAGGATAACTCGATAACGATGATCTCAGGAGGAGGAATAGCAACCATGTCCTCATCTATCTCTCCATCACCATGGGCGTCATCAGGGGGACCATCATGTGACAACCCACACAAAACCAGGTATCCGTACAACTTAATTAATGATTAATTACTACTTGATTACTGTGCTTGATTGAACTAGCTGATAAACTGCTACCTGCATACTGATACATGCACATACTTGCATCACACTTTAATTTCTGTCACTACATTGATTACATACTGAACCCTAGTGACAAACATGATGCACAAAAAGCACAGTAGCACTAAACGGATACAAAGTGAACATGCTGATATAACCAGCATCAGGCAAATACTGCCTCAAGGCCTGTTAAGAGCCTCATATATTTTGGCTACACTGGTAGTGAGTGTAGGATATAAGGGTTGTGTTACCGCGTCTCTAGGAGATAAGATACACTGATACGGATGTGCCCAAAACGTACTTTAAGTACCAAACACAGCACTTTAACAATTTAACCAGCTTCTAGCTGACTAGTAAAGTGCCAGAAAATGAGAAAATATTACTAGACACTTTCTAAAGTGTCGGGAAAACAAATTGTGTCACTAAAAATGTAATAACGACACTTTAAAGTCTTTTGTAACACTTTAACGGATTACTATCCAACCGAACAACCGGACTATACCCGGGACACGAAAATATTACTATTTTCACTATAATTATTTTTCTGAGCCGGTTAGGGTCCCTGATTACCCTAACACCCGCCATAACGTGTAACATATAACTAACGGGGTTAATTACTTAACTTAACATGGTTTAACATAACTAAACCCCTAATCACTAGTTAAGATCGAACCAACCCCACCCCACCCATCCTAACCGTCCCCTAACTAGAGGAGACACAAGGGTACAAGTTAGATTATCATAATCTAGGTTTGTTTAATATCTAAGAGACATAATATCCATTGGACAATAACACTAATTTTGCCTATATAAACCATCACTAATCACTAGAGCTTACCACTTAACACACCACAACTCACTCATCTCTCTTGCTCTCTCCCACTCTCGGCCGAAACACCCCAGCCCCATACACCCACTTTTCGATCTTGTCTTCATCATTCCATCATCATACGAACATCCGAGGTCACGTTTTAGGAGCTTTGGTGCAAGTGGAACGCGAAGGACCTCGTTTGTTAGCTTTTATCCACGCGATTTTCGTCACGATTCTTCCCTAGCCCCGAGCTAGAGGTATATTGTTTAAAACTTATTTTTACACATATCTAAAGTGGATAAAAGGATTATTGTCGGTTGAATCTCGTTATGTTGAAAGATGATGCATTAAAGCCTAGTAAAATCATAAAAGTGGTGGTTAAAGACATGTAACTTGTGTAAAAGTCGTAGGACTTGAAATTTGTATTTATCTAGACCCGATCTATAATGTGGTAGCTCGAATCTTCGTTTAAACCGACTTTGTTAAATCACGTATCATCACATAAGCTTGTTTTTGAAAGATACAAGGGTTAAAAGTGAAACACTACCACATTTTAGAGACATGAACTTGTGTAGAAATATTTTACTTGTGTAAAAGTGTTTTAACCGGTAAAAGGATGTTTAAAATTAGCGGATCTACGTATCCGCAAGTGGTATCTTCAAAGGACCACACATTTAAGAACCATGTATTTTTAAGGAAACGGATCTTACAATGCTAAGAATGATATTTAGAACACACAAGTGTGTAAACACTTGTGTGACGCATGTTTCGACAAAATAACTATTTTTGAGAAAAATAACTAGAAGTTGTAAAAGACGGATTCTCTAAAAACGAGGTTTTTACAAGATTGAAAGTACTTTATATAAAGATCTGCGTATATAAATGGGATTTATAATATAGATTCGGAAAAACTACAAGTTCATGCGACTATGCAAATTTACATATTTATTGACTAGTTTGATGTGTCGGAAATTGCTTGATGAAATAAAGAAGTTGTTGAATTGATTTGTTAAAAGAAAATGATACGCTTGAAAGCGTGGCCACCTCCAGTTACAGGGGAAACTCTGGCGAAATTTTCTAAAAACCTAACACTTAGACGTTTTACACAACAAGTGTTACAACTATTTTTGGACATACTTTCGAAACATAAATTTCGCCAGCACTATATTTTACTAAACATTCGGAGGTGGGATTTTCACAAAGATTAACGTGATAGATATTTTGTCACAACACTGTTTATGATTATTTTGTGAAACACATAAATATTATTTTAGGGTGAAAATAATGTTTGCAAGCGTTAATGATTCCAAAACTTTGCGGACGCTTCCACAAACATATAAGTTACACCGGTAATTACATTACCACAAGATTGATAAAACGTAACTTACGCACATGTATTGTATCCCCCATCCTTGGGAAGGAAAAATAACTATCAAGCATATACATAATGTAACACGAAATAGTTGTCTAACTATTTCCCGCAAACATAAACTGTAAAGCTAAAGCACGGCCGTCCGTCTAATAGAATTAGCACTTGTAGGTCGTTGCACAGCTTACTGCTTCAGAGACGCTTGATAGAGTTTACGCATCCACTGTGAGTTCATGTCCCCCTTTTCTCTAACTGTTTTCAGTTTTCTTAACTGCGGGGGTGAAATACATGTTACTTTGTTTACAAGTACTTTTTACACGGTATGAATAACGTAAGGAGGTTTAGATCATGTGAATGGGTAGTTAGAACCCCGAGGGACTCGAGCGGTAGATCTATCTGGGTGTAGCGAGCCCAGCTCCCGGTCCAACAGAACAGGCCTCTCGGAGGACTAACAGAACGGATCCGGAGTGACTTGGTACCCAACGCAAAATCGGCTAGGGTTGTGTCTTACTTACTTGCATTTCACAACATGCTAATGGCCTTGCAAACCATTGGTGATCACAAGTCCTCTTACACTGCTACATACCAGGAAACTTTTATACTTACAAGTGTTTTACTTACTCACTTGCACATGAACTCGCTCAACATTATTGTTGATTTTTCAACTCACATGTATTTCAGGAAATTAAACGGATTCTGGCACGGTATGAACGTTTTCCGCTGCAATCTTCATGAAGTCATCAAGGATTAGGGGTTGTGTTCTCTTACCTGGACAAGACACAATCCTTAACCCTCGTTTATGTTTGTTATAAGTTGTAATGTTTACTGAACATGGTTTGGTCGTATGTTTAAAACAATGGAATTGTATGTTGATTTCTAAACTTAATGATGACTTGCATGGTTTTTAAATTCATATAGCTTTGTTATGATTAAGCTATGGTATTAAGAAGTCACACCAAAATTAACCACGCTTCCGCAAAGCCAGGGTGTGACACATCAATAAACAGATCAACGTCATCATCAAACAAATCATCAAAAGGCCAATCCTCAGGAGGGGTGACCACGAGAGGAATGGGAGTGAGGATCGGTGCCACAATATGCTCACCATCGGGATGCCCAATGATAAGATGATCATGGACTGGAATGGGAACAACAAAAGGATCCTCGTCTGGAATACCATCAGCATGGGGTAAGTTATCTCCAAAGTCAGGCAACACGAACGGCTGAAAGTCATCCTCTTTGTCTGATAGCATATCTGTGCCGCTCTCATATCTGATGTAAAGACCTCCGGCTCTGGTGCGATCTCGTCATCGGAGACAATAGCCATAGGGTCATCAGTGTCGGACAATCCGCTCTCGGATGAAGACATAGTGTCTGTAACAGAACAATCATAACATATGCACATATATTAACCACTATCATCTAGCATGCAATCAAAGACAATATATTATGAAATCATGTATCCTCATTATTCCTCATGAACCCTTTCTATCCTTCCTAGTCTATCCCAGACTAAACCACAAATGTAACCTTGCAATTGCGTTTCTTGTCTTTCCTTTTGTAAAAATGTTTGTTCCATGGATCTGGGCGTTTCGTGTATGCAATGAAAACATGTTGTAAAAATATTTTCGTGAGAGCCCTAATGATTGTAGTCTAGACTCGAGAAGGAATCCTAGTTCGCTACAACCTGGTTCTGATACCAAACTGTCACACCCTGACTTTTGCGGAAGCGTGATTATGTGTGACTTGCTTAATATCATTGCATTCAACCATAACAAACAACTATATGATAAAGCTAAAGATGCTCATCCATTAATTAAGTTTTAAAACATCACAACAACATTGTTTTAGAATCCAAACATAGACTTTAAATCAAAATTACAAACCATGCAGATTGTTTAGAGTTCCATAAGGACTCGACAAGAGACAGTAATAAAAACCAAGCTTTGAAAGATGTGTCTTATCTAGGATAACACACACTATCCAAACCCTAAGACACCGGATGACATCTTTTATTTCCAACATCACTTGAAACTTCCAAACACCTGCCAGATCCACATTCAATTTCCTGAAATACACGTAGTTTGAAAACATCAACAAAACTTGAGCGAGTTCATGTGTTTCGTATGTGTGCACAAATAAACCTTTGAAATCATTGTAAGTATGTATGTTTTGTAAACCCTGGTATGAAAGAAACAAAGAAAACAGATCGATTAATTGTTTGCAAGGCCATTAATATGTGCGACGTGATGCATGCAGGGTCAAACCTAGCAGATTTTGCACCGGGCTTCCGGCTGTAAGACATAGTCACCTCATGGGCCAAACCCCGGTCCACATGGGTGGGGCTCGCTACACCCAAATAGATCTATCACCCATATCCCTTGGTCCTACTACGAGGATTAATGGTCTTAAGCGTTGTACCCACCACTCACATGATCTAGCAGTACATTTCCTTAGCTAACCATACCAAATGTAATCGTATGTAAACAATTTGTAACATTTACTTCACCCCCGAAGTTATAAAACCGAAAAACAGTTAAAAGAAAAGGGGGATATGAACTCACAGTCTTGCGTTCTTTGTAACCAACTGTAACTCAAAGCTTCTTCTGGCGTACACGACTACCTACAATGTGCTACGGTCTATTAGACGAGCGGGTCGTGCCTTGGCTTAGTATTAATTAGTGTCTTTGAGTTAGGTTTTATTATGTCTTTAATATTATTCCAAGTTATATAATTATTTTTTAAAATAATAAAATTCTAACTTAAATTATATTTATTAAATTTTGGAATAACAATTAAAATAATATATTTTTAACTTGTCACACTTATGTATTGTACATGAATATTTCCCCAAGGATGGGTGTTCTAGTATTCGTATTCTTATCCTTGTATGTTTCTGCCAAGTATCGGTGGCGTATTCCGGTGTGTATTTATTAAGTATCCTTATACTTAATTTTTGTATTAACTTTTCCGGAATAATATTTCTAATAAAAATTCATCAATATATATTCTCAAAATATATATTTAAGAGATATTACATAGAAAAATTACTTATGATTTTTCCTTTGGCAAAAATAATTGTATTTTCATGTAAACTTAAAAAATAATATATTTTCAAGTCCAACTTAGAAAATATATACAAATCCATTTTTCATCCAAAAATAATATATCTCAAGTTTATTTAAGAAAATACATTTTCTCCCAAAAATAATGTCTTCTAATAATTTCAAGAAAATATATATTTTTATCTACCCAAAAATGATATATTTTCTCCTTGTAAAAAATATGATATATTTTTGTAATAATTGTAAAAATCATATTTTTGTTTTTTGGTGTCCGAAATACTAATTACCAAAATATACTTATGAATTAAATTCCGGAATATTTTGTAAGTTATATTCCTTGTTCGGTTTCTCCAATATTTTGGGTATAATTTGTATGTATTTATTTCTTGGAATTTTGGTAATATTTTGGATTGTAAATTTTGGAATTTTGGTGAGTTATATTATTTCAAGTCCTAAAATAATATAACTAATACACATAATATACAAATAATCACACACATGGTGACTTCTAAATATATATTTCCTAAATACATATTTAGTCACTTTTATTTATAAAAACCAACCTCCAATATTTATAATTTTTGTAACAAAATTATGACAAACTTTATGTGAAAATTCATGGTTTGAAATATAATTGTAAATATTTGTTTAAAAATATTTTTCTAAGTGTTTAATTTTTAGAAAAAATTCGCCATAGTTTTCCCTAAGAATGGAGGTTTCCATGCTTTCAAAACATATCATTTTCTTTTATAAATCACCACAATCAACAATAAACCAATCAACACTTACCAATTTGCCAAAATCAAGAATAAATTACTACTTCTTGAACTTGAAAATTTACAAAAATTTGTAGTAACTTACTAGTGTGTTTAGTAAGCTTAGTTACCCCTTAAAGTGTGGTTGTTTATTTAAAAACATCATTTTTAAAGAAATCAGATCTTTACAACTTGTAAATCATTTTTCTAAAAATATTTCTTCTTGGATTTTTCTTGTTAAATACATGATCCTACACTTGATTAACCACTAAAAATGTGGTTAATTTATTTAAGAACCAAGATTAAGTAAACTTTGTATTTTTAACTTGATTTCTTGAAAAATCATTCTTGAAATCATTGATTTACAAGAGTTTACACTCACTTTGTTCATCACTTTACAAGAAAAACGACTTATACATTCAAGTTCATGATTTACATGAGGATGATCTATTGATCTTTAATATAATCATCCTCTTATCTTGCTAGATTATGTCTTTAATCACTATCTAGCAAGATCACATGATGATCTACATCAATAACATGAGCAATGAGAGGTTATGTCAAAGAGGCACATATGTCACATCAAGTGTTGAGTGTTTGAGAAATGAGAGGTTATGATCTTGGAGTTTCTCTTATAATCCCCAAACACATAATTTTCCATTGGTTTTTATGTTTTATAAAGTGAGACAAAATCTAATATTATAAACAAATAAAATCAAAGAGTGTGGGCCATAAGTGACCGTCCACCAAGGGGGGGGGGGGTCTTGGTTAGGATATAATTGTTAGTTAGATTTCTTGGTTACAATCTAATGTTATAATTAGGTGATTTAGTTATTAGATGTTTATATAGTGTGTTATGATGTTCGGGGACCATAACTAGCTTGGTAATGTTAAAACAATGCTTCTAGTGAAAATTTGGTGTTTCGGGTAGTGCCCGTTTGTTCGGTTGGTTACCGGTTCGTTAAGGTGCTAAACTATGCAGTTTAGTGTGCTTTATGTTACCTTTTGTGACAGTTTTGATTCCCGACACTTAGGAAAGTAATCTGGACCATTTAACCATATTTCTGCATGATATTAGAGTGTTTAAATGCTGAATTTTGCTGATTTCTGCAGAATTCTGCAGTTTATGTGAGTTTTAGGCACTTTCCGGCACTTAAACTATCTCTAGGAAGGCAGTTTTGTGATCCTTACTTTCCTACACACTATACTAGTGTAATATTTGGTTTATGGCTCGTTCTGTGTCTCAATACCATGTCTGTCTTTGTACTGAACTCCGTCAGCATTTTTCTGATTTGTCTGATAACTGTGCTAACTTTGTTTCGTGCATCATCTGAATTAGTAAAGTTCTCATGCAATAATGATATGACATTTGCATTATATATGATGCACATGTATGTATATGGCAATAATCAGAAAGCATTCAAGTCATAAATGTTAAATCAGCACAGTCATTAAGCACTAATTATTGTTTAATAATTGTACGGATACCTGAAATTTTGACAGTTGTCACAAAAGCTAAACTCTAATGCTAAATCCAAAAGCTAAACCCTAATGCTAAACACTAATGCTAAACCCTAAATACTATTGCTAAACTCTAATGCTAAAACCTAAAGCTAAACCCTAAATACTAATGCTAAACCCTAAACATTAATGCTCAACCCTAAATACTAATGTTAAACCCTAAATAACACTTATTTTTCAATTTTACACATGTATATACATATATGTATATTTGACAATATACACATATGTATAGTTGAAAGATTAACAATATACACATGTGTATAAATCCAAAACAAAACCTTAAAGAAAAAGCTCCGATTTTGCAAAAAAATGCATTTTTTAAAAAAAAATTTTGCTTAAAGAAAATGTGTGGTCCAGAATGTATCTCAAGTTTCTCAGTTAGCCTACTACTTCTCACATAATCCTTACTCTCTCTCTATATATATATATAGGGTCAGGATTTAGAGAAAACAGTTGAAAGTGTGAGAACGCCTATGGGTCGTCCGATCAAAACAATCCATGGACTAGATTGCGCGGTGGCATTTTCGTAAATAACATCAATTTTATTATGTGGGACGCGATTTATTAAGGGTAAAAGGGTCTTTTACCACTCAAATTCAAAACGCCATCAAATGATAACATGCCATTCAAAAAAAATAAAACGCTATTAAAAAAACGCTAAAAATTAGTGATAAAACGCGTTGGATATTACAGGAAGAGGAAACAACACAGTAACTGAATTTCAGTTATTAACATTTATTAGAAGAAATTCCCTCCTAAATTACGCGCCAAAAACATCATTATATAAACGACGTAAAACATCGCTTCCATAATCACTTCAATCTATCCATTTCTCCAAAAACATCTTTAACCAAAAAATGCCACTTAACCAAAACGCCAAAAATGGCAACAATCGTTTCATGGAGATACACTCTGGCAATCAGGCGATTCGTCCTCCGTTTTGACAACAGAAAGAGGGTGTATGTTAAGACGGTCAGGGCAATTTTGAAGATGGAAGAAGAGGTACAGAGGGGTATCTCATCCCTTGGCATCACTCTAGACAACGAATGCCATGAAACATATATGCTTATGAAAGCATTAATCAGGAAATTTGGACAAATCAAAGTAGATGTGAAGCCAGACCCTGTCATGACACCTTGGCGTTTTGATGATGAAACAGACATGGTTACTGTTATATACGACAGCGGAGAGCAGGAAGTCTACTGGCTTAAAAACATCATGACATAGCAGGGTCTTGGTTTCATGGAAGAATTGCATAACGCCACTTGTATGAACACTGAAATGGACTCAAAATTGGAGTTAATGCAAGACAAGTTCAAGTGGAGGCTTTAGAATCTTCAGGAACAAGAAGCCGATAAAGGTGAAGGTGATGACATGGATGAAGATCCAGATGAAGACTCCGAGGAAGAAGATGCCGCAAGTGATGGATACTTTTCGGATAAAGTACCCTCTGACGAAGGGTTTCAATTTTTTTTCTTTTTTTTTCTTCTGTGTAATCTTTTTTTTTTTAAGATAATTAAATGATATATTTCTCTCTTTATTTGCAAAACGCCAAAAAAATACTAAAAAGGGTATTGCTTCCAAAATGCCAAAAATAACAAAAATATTTTTCCTGCTTAATATTTTATTTTCTCCGTTATTGTATTTTGTCATCTTAGTCTGCATAACGCCATTTAAAAAAAACGTTAAACTTAAAAGATGGGACGTCTATCACTTATAAACTGATAAAGTTGATCAAAACAGTAACTGAAAAGACGGTTACTTTATTACTATCATTTATTACAATAAAAAATATCGCCTAAACTACGCGCCAAAAAACTCATATAAGAGAGGGTCTATATACAATGAAATTGATCACACCCAGAAAAACAAACGTCATATCCTCTAGAAACCACTCACTTTAAAACGCCAAAAAATGTTAGTTAAAATAATCACAGATGGCAAAGCTTTCACTGAATGGATTCTTCTCCTGAGGGGGTTATCTCAATAATATTTTGCTGAATGAGATGGACAAATATTCAAGAAAAAGAGACTGATGACAGTGATATGCCATCATGTGAGCTTTGTTCTTGATGAATATCGGCATGGAATAAATGGATCGACATAAGTGTAAAATGCTATTTTGGACTCCATTATTACAAATAGCATCAAACAAGAGTTGATCTTCAATGATATGCCACCAAACAAGAATATCACACCAAAAAACATGATGCCACTAAGCAGCTTATTCTGAAAAAGACGGGGTTTATGTAGGAAAGTTGGCATCTAGCTTAGATATTCAAAAGGTTCAAAACGCCAAAACAAATTCAAGAAGAAGGAGCAGATGACAGTGAAGATTCGGAAGAGAAATTAGATT